>CM068953.1:200329173-200339290 GCA_035128595.1 Eptatretus atami
GAGAACTTGAGGCTCACATCGCTCAAACAGAGTGCCTTCTTAATGACGAGCAGTGCATTGTTGTCGATAACGTGATGACAAGTGTGGAACACGAACATGGCTGGATGATCGCAGTTGATGCAAGTGGTGGTACTGGGAAAAGATTCACATTGTCTCATATACTCAACAAAGTGCGAGCAAAGGGCAAAGTGGCTCTTGCGACTGCTGCAAGTTGTAAGTTACTCATAAGTCGGAAAACAATTTGGACGCCGAGTAATGTTAGCAGCTAACCCCGATAACATTATTTTCTAACCTCCATGAGTAACGTGCCTTTGAACCTATAGGTAAGCGGCTTTTGAAACCTATGTGTAAAACGTATCTCCAACGCATATTGGCTTATGTAGACTGTTTTGACGTCTTCCGGGACGACCACAGAACTTACTGACAGATGCGTTACTGGAGACTGTTTTTACATGCACTTACCTTTGATATATCGTTAATGTTGCCGGCAGCGTTTAGGGAATTTGGTATATAAAAATGGGGTTCACACAGGAGGAACCCGTCAGTGTTCCCAGACTCCACGGGTTTTTTTTTTTCCGGCATGGGACGGTTGATGGTTGACACTTTCGATTTCTAGTGCGGTTGATGATTTAAATCGTTGAGCGGCAGAGCGCTATAATTTTCATTATTATATTATAACCGCACTACAAATCGAAGTATCAACCAGCCCGTCATGCCGAAGAAAAAAAAAAGCCATGGAAGTCTGGAACCTGCATGTTAAACATTACCTCGACAATGTTTCAACTTCATGAGTAACTTACAAGTAACGTGTGTCGACGTTTGCTGTCAACGATCGCGGTAACGTCCTACAACATGTTACTCTAAGAGTTAGAAATAAGTTTTTCGGGTACGCTAAACATTACCTCGACGTGTTTCGACTATATGAGTAACTTACCAGTAACGTTGTGACGAGGTGTGTCAACAATCGCGTAACGTGCCTACAACTTATGGCCAGCATATGCGGGACGTGTGAGTCATGCGCTGGCATACGTCAAAAAATTTCAAAGCATGTTAAAATTGTCGACGAGCTCGGCGTAAGTACGACGTATGCAGCGACCACGACTTACGCCAGCGTACTACGGACATATTGCCAGCGTGCTCTTAACGTATACAAAACTTACCCATAACGTATTCGACGTGTGCCAGCGTTTTAGACAAATTTTTCATACGTCGGCATACGCTGGCTAAATCGTCAAAGGTGTGACAGAGGCCTTAAGTAAAGCAATAGTTTGAAAGGAGGGGTTTTCTTTTTAATATGTGTTTCCCATTGTCCATATTTGAGTCTGGGTGAGCCTCGACTGTAGGATTTATTTATTAACCATTATTATCATTTCCTTTGAATATTGGTCTTTGTAAATATTTGTTATTCTCAAACAAATGTGTTCATTTTGAGAAGAAACTGTAATTCGGTGTAATTGTAGATGGGTTCGAGGATAAACCCCTTGTGCATCCGTTTCATCCCCATATTCCTCCGCCGTCTGCCATTGCCCTCTGCCATGCCTTCGAGCACGTGTTAAAATCTCTGAGGATCAACGTTTTCGCTACCTATTTAATAAAGAACCACTCGGCCGTTCCGGGGGTTGGCGGTGTTAACTGCCCCGTCACAACAATTTGGGTTGGAGCAGTTAACCTGGGTCGGCTGGATCCCCGCGACAGTATTATGTTATATATGTTATATGTATATAGTATATATGTATATTTATATATATATATATATATATATATATATATATATATATATATATATATAATATATATATCTATATATGTATATATATATATATATATTATATATATATATATATTATATATATATATATATATATTATGATCAACCACACACACACACACACCACACACACAAACACTTGCTGAAGTAACCCAGCATTGTCAATGCAATGTGTATTGCAATATTTCCTGGATGACAATTTGGGGAATGTTGGCCTTAATGGTTTTGCATGAATTACCAAATATTTGGGCATTGCAAAATGCACTTGGACTTGTATTTGAAATGCTTCATTCTAAGGATGCCTAACATGATGCCGTGAGGCTGCTTGTCTTGCTCGTTGATCTCAATCCGAGAATTATGTTCTGCTGTGTAGTCTCACCTGTCCTGCAGGCTGCTTGTCTTGCAAGTTGATCCTCAACCCCAGCCTGTGGCTGCTTTGTATTCTCAGCTGACCTGGAGCCACTCGGTCTTGTGCTTTTTTTTGTTCATCAAAATTGAGGGATTCGGAGAGGGGCCTGTGGTCCCTTTCCGGGGAAGATATGGCCATGAGGAGCACAACTTCAGGTAGGGCATGGTCCCGATGCCTCATGGCGAGTTTGTTCTACATCTCTCTGGTGGTTTCTTGAGAAGATTTTTGAAATAAATACCAATATTTGGGGCAAAACTCCCCTTTCATCCCTTTTATATGGGATGCATCCGGATGGGAGCACAACCCCATGAGACCTTTGCTGTCCTGATGCATCATACCAATCTGGTCCATATAGGTCAGGTAGTTTGTGAGGAGAAGATGTTTTAGTCAATAGTGAGTTAACGGATGTACTTGCATACGGCCGACACACTGGGACCCACTCTCTGATTCTTTATTGGAGAAATAACTGAAAGAGCAACAGACGATCGCACAGAGACAGGAATGATGAGAAGTAGGAGAGAAAAGTAGCAAGGGATAACACAGTTTAAGGGAATATACAAGGAATACAAGGGAATTATTAGCTTGCACTGGCAGTGTACCTGCCCTACAGGTGATTCTTGTTTCCAAGCATGCAATGCGTTCTTCTGACAATACCTTTATTTGGGCAATGTATAAGCAACTGACAGTTCTGTATGGGCAAAAAAAAAACATAACCCGGATTACCATGCATGAAGGCAAAAACATATATTTCCACTTATAATTCAAAAATGCCTCATTGCACTGGAAAACGTGGGGACAGGAATCCATACATTCCAGCCATTGGGACCGTATTCTGTACAGAGCGTCGGTGCTTCCGAAGCAGTCTTCTGGGATATTGGGCAAAATCCTGGACGGGTCGCCACTCCAACGCAGGATACTCGAATGGCTCAATCATCCTAAGCAAGCTGGCACTCATTTTGTGTGTGTGTTTTGTGTGTGTGTGTGTGTGTGTGTGTGTGTGTGTGTGTGTGTGTGTGTTGTGTGGTGTGTTGTTGTATGTCTGGCTTACTTCTAGTGACTATGATGCAGTAATTGTGCTTTATTTGAACTTGCCAACCTCGGAAGGATGACAGGCTGTCAACCCCACGTGTATTAATTCAATGGTTTGAACAAGCATATGAACAGATCCCAAGCCCACCACCCTAACCATGAACCCAAACATCAGGCATGGGGAACACAAAAACAAAAACAGCAAACAAACTCACAAACAAACAAACCCACAAACAAGCAAATCCACAACACCGGTCCATGAATTATTGATGAGGATACATAATATGACCTCAACATGTGATCTTCACAATGCATATGACTCGATGGCTCCAAAAAAAAAGAAAATACAGCAAGTGTATTCGCATGAGACCCGATCGAGAGCTCGAAGGCCAATAATTATCCGGTTTAATTTTTTTTTACTTTTTATTTTTTAATTCAAAACTAGCCCTAAACCTTCTCTAGAAATCTAGATGAATGAAGAGACCATGCAAAGTTTGGTTGCACTGGTTCCTGCAGTGTTGTGAATGCGTGAATGAACAAACAAACACACAAACAAACAAAACATTACTCTTTGTGCATTACAAATATACAGTAATGCCTCGCTCTATGCTGTTTCTAAACATACTTGTTTCCTTTTTATGAAACATATAAATAAGACTCAAACCTCCCGAATTCTCTCATTGGCTTCAGCCAAAAGCCAATGTGTTCCACCCCGGTGTTGCAAAAACACTGGTCTGGCTTTTCTCCAGTCCATGATACTTTCCTTGACAGTCCAAGAGCTTTAATTGTTTTCGCTTTTAAAGGTGAAAAAAAACCGCTCGGTTTATATTAAATGAATGTAATGTGAGCGAATCCATATTTCACAAGATCCAAATTCACGACCAGCACTACAGTTCCGAAATTACATTCCACTTCAGCTGCTCCATCCAGGTATTCCATTTAACCTGATGTGTTGGTGCACAGCCGATATTTGGGCATACTGGACAGTCCAGTACATCCTACATAAACCCTGAAAAAGAAAGTGCCTTCAGATCGTTTTATTATTTTAACAAATAAATATTTAGGTGAATGTAACCGAAATGAGGAATGTGATAAAGCAAGTAATGAAAGTGATGGAAAAGGTTTCTGAACACGTCCAGCCCATGTGCTTTCAGTTTGCTCACGAGTGACACAATATTTCATTGCTATTTCATTTGTGGCTATAAGTTTGAAAATGTCGCAGCCCAAGAAAATTAAATGAAGCATTTCCCTCCAAATGAAATTGGAATTTTTGAAAATTCAAAGAGCTCTGGAATGGCACAACATAATTAATGCAATTAAGAACATGGAGAGTCTTGGAAGGAAGTTAAAGTCTGCAAAACCTCAGCGGTGTGTGGAGGAATCTCTGGCATGATGTGTTCCTCCCTCCCAAGGAAGATGACGAGGAGACGATTCAAGATGTTATTGAAAACATTGTTGAAATGGTCAGGCAGCTGAGATTCGAGGAACTTGAGAAGGAGGACGTAGATTTTTACTGTCCAGTACTGCACTTGTATATACATTTATTCATCATTACAACGCTTTTTATTCATTAATAAGCACAACTGTATCTTTCCGAACTCATATTTTGGGAAAAATGCTGGTTTTTTGAATGCTTCAGGAACATATCTCCTATTTATATCATTATTCTTATGGAAAAATTGTTCCAACAAGTTGATGCACGATACATTCGTTTTTTCATGAACACTTCCCATGCGTATTGGTATGTTTTACTGTATAGACTACATATATATTTGTATTTACTAGCGGGGCATGCGTACACATTGTATACACATACGAACAGTGCTTCCCCATTGTCTCTGGTTGCTCATCTGCATTTGATTTTTCATTATTTATATTTTCGTTTACGGATGCTTTCCAATGGTTCTGTGATTTTTTTGTCCTGGTGTGTTGGCCTTGACGTCCGTCGGCACATAAAATTACTTTGCTTCCCCATTGTCTCGGGTCGCTCACTTGCAATTTTTTTTTCATGATTTATATTTCATTTACAGATTGTGTCCGATGTTTCTGTAATTTTTTTTCCAGTGTACCAGCTTTCGATGTCCATCGGCACGCAAAATTTCAGCTCTCTACATCACCCGAAGGAACCGATCTTTAATGTCAGTCATTGAGTCAGTGGTTAGAATATATATACATATATATATATATATATATATTATTACATATGTAGTTGTCTTTTCTGTCTGTCTGTCTATTGATAGAATTGGCCAGTAACCCTCATATTGCATAACGTTGGAATCCTCTTGGCAAAAGGAGATGCAAGAAAACATTTTCAACCTTCAGGGTAGGGTGTTCAGGCTGGTCAAGACCCCAATTCCTCTTCACATAAACGTGTCATACAGTACCACCTGGTTGATAGGCAGTATTACAAATCATCTTATCTATATCGCCAAGTTCACAATTCTGCCACCCAACAACCAGACTTGAAATGTTGTCCGTCCAGAGGCACTTCCTGTGTCATTATTGTGTCGTATTGCCTTATTGCTTCTTTTTTTGCCTGTTACTTTATAGAAATTATACATCGTACCTGACTCTCTTTTTATAAATTCCTTCCACACAAAGTGTGGGTACTTTCTGCTATGATGTGTATATGCAAGCGTATCTGCAAATTGAGACTTGTATAACGTCCCATATGAGACGACATCAACCTAGCCTAGATGGTGAACCAACCCGGTTTCTTTGTTGATCTCTTGTGCTGAACACTCGTTCGTCGAAGCGACGGGAGAATTCATTAATTTAATTTATTCATATAAAATATGTACACAAAAAATTTATCAGGCAAACCACAGTTTGAGCAGAGTGCAAGAGAATTATTAACAGGAAAGAGAGTAGATCGAGGAGGGGAGGAAACACAGTAACTTGAAAAGTACGAGGTTTTGAAATAAAGATACTTAATGTGATACAAAAGATCAGTGGAATGGGGGGAAATAACATTGATATTATGGTGCACATACTGCTTGAAGCCCAAGAAGAAAGAGTGCAATTGTTCCGTTTCAAGAAGGTAGTTCTACAAACATGAGAAAATATGAACAAAAGTGGGGGATTATCATAAGCTGAAACAATATTTTGTTTTAAGTTTATGACATAAGGACTTCTTGGCACAGGATGATACTTGTAAAAGCTGATAAATTGTTTGCATTCCGTTGTTTCAATCTTTTCTTACTTTTTGATCAAAAATTGCGTTTCATGTATTTGTGCATTTGCACACACTCGGAGATTTAATAAGCCAGATTATCACAAAAAACTTTCAGGATATTCATTTTCAGTTATTTTGTTCAATTATTGTGCATTGAAACAGAGCTGCGATTCAGATCAAGAATGATGTTTGGAATGATTATAACATCATACTGTGTATTTTTCTTTTGCTGGTGTGTACTGGGAAAAACCAGAGTTTACAGAAATACCAGCGATCGTCCTGGTACAATCATCATGGAATGTGCTCGTTTATACACCCCGATGGATTATCTGTGCTTTGATTTACCTGGGCCTTTTATCGTTGGTTTGTTTAATCCTCTCCTTGAGAGCTCAAAAACTGACAACAAAAACAAATGAATGTAAATTCATCAACTTCAGCCTAAGTGGATTCCTCCTTGTGTGGCTTACTTTTATTCCTGCTTACAATAGTACTGATGGAAGATTTGCTATTGCAACAGAAATGTTCGAATCATAGCTTCAGCATACATCTTCTTGGGCTGCATGTACATTCCCAAATGCTATATGTGTTAAGAAAAGAAAAGTAACATGATGATATGAATAAAATTATCAATGTAATTCCTTGTTGTGGAAATTTTCATGTAATTTCAAGAGTAATGTTCTCAGATAATCTTCGATGTTGAAATGAAAATGTTGGCATATATGCTGCACCCTGAGACCATTTATCGTTCAGTTTTCGGTTCGAGGTCGGAAGTTCGAAAATATAAAATATTAGTATTCAAAGAACAAGGCAAGATGCAGCATAAAGTAAAGTTTAACTCATGATTCCTGCCAGTTTAGATGCTTTATAAGCTTTCAAGTTTGGAGTATTTCTCAAGCCTGGTGTTGGATTAGCGGTTTAGGGTGACTGGCTTGGGATGTTCGGGTCCTAAGTTCGAGCCCCTTTTCCCTTGAAATTAACACTAGGTTGTGGTTGATTCAGCCTATCATCCTTCTGAGGATGGCGAAATGAGTACCAGTGTACTGGTAATAGGGGCATTGCATCAGCATCACAATTGTACCTTCAGCAATGGATGCTACTCACAGCTTGTTCTGCATACAGAGGAGGAGAAGGACTATTTCTCCATGTTAAGCATGAATTGCACACTGCTTTTTCAATCTTGACTAATCACAGCCATTGCTTGTGTTACATGATTGTGGAGACACGTAGATCATCACATGTTGACGTCGTGTCGAGCACAACATCATCTTTGACGTGCTTTCTGCACTGTAAAAATTTTTAAAATAAACCTTAATCACCCATTTAGCCCACTTTGATGGGGTAATATCGTTAGTGTTTGATGAAGATGGTAGGAATGGCCGGTGCTTGGCAATATCTAATTACGAAAGACCATGAGAATCTCGGCGAAGTGGAGTACCGTGACATTCCTGCTGAAGCCGGTTTTCATGCCACCTGTTATCGCCATTTTATTAACTAGTGCATGCCCGTATATGCGTGCCCGTAACGTGTGTGGCCATACGTGCGTGGCCGTACATGCAAAAAAAAAAAACATTTCAAACCGCGTGCCACAAACAACACAACACACAGGCCGTTCCTTTGCTCTCGCATGCCCGTACGTGCGTGGCCGTACGTGCAAAAAATAAATAAATAATTTCAAACAAAACCACACAGGCCGTTTCATTCGCTCTCGTAAATGACGACTGGATTGGGCATTGTGTTATCTATAAATGCACATAAGAAATCGAGAAATTATTAGAATACAGTAAGTCATCACTATCCGGAAGTAGTTCGTGCCTGTACGGAATGTTCACATGCATTCCACGAATTATCGCTTGCATTGAAGTAACAACTGCTGTGATACTTACCACCAGAGTTAATTAAATCCAAATTAAAATCAAGTTTACCTCCCTGTCTTTGCTAGCCATGACATTCGCTGCCATTAACCATTGCCACTCCTACGCCAAGGTGAGGCGACAGGGTAGATTTGTAGGAGACCTGAAAGTACAGTGTCATTAGGTATTCCATGTTCGAATTGTTTTAGTTTTATAATAGTTTAAAAAAAATAGTTTGCAAAGCATTTTGAGATGTATTTAGATGTATTTAGTGCAAGCATGTGAGTGCTCATATAACCAAATGAGATGTATTTAGTTTGCAAGCATGTTGAGTAGAGCTGAATTCCTTAACACTTCCAAACGCCACACCGTTTTGACAATTGGAAACAAAAAAAGTTGTGCACTTTTTTTGATAAATTATTTTCGGAACAATTTTCTTCAATAAATGAAATAATAAAAATTGTCTTCATGTACACACCTTTATCTCGTTAGCACCTCTTCATAAACAACATTGCTGAGGAAACGGCGATTCTTCTTTGTTTCCTCATCCAGGGCAAGAATGCGGAGGCTGCTGGATCTGCCAACGTTTTGATAAATTATTTTCGGAACAATTTTTCTTAAATAAATAAATAATAATAAAAATTGTCTACATGTACACACCTTTATCTCTTTAGCACTTCTTCATAAACAACATTGCTGAGGAAACGGCGCTTCTTCTTTGTTTCCTCGTCCAGGGCAAGAATGCGGAGGCTGCTGGATCTGTCACCCTACTGGCCGCCAAGTAGAACTGACCATGGCTGAAGAAGTCTCTTGTGCAGAAGACCCCAACACGGTGTAGCGACTGCCCTTGGGATTATTCACAGTCATGGAAAGCATGGTCATACCGGAAAACTGCCGACGCCGCAGAGTGAACGGCAACATGTTGTCAGATGGACTCAAGGTTATGCGTGGAATGAGCAATGTGCGTCCAGAATTGACACCCATCACAGATTTTGCAACCAACAGATTTGAAGGATCTGATGGATGATGTACCCTGAGCCATTGCAGTGCCCGCTCTGCTGGTCGAAGTTTCGTAGCAGCATGATCACCCAACCCACCTTGAGAGTGATCCGATGTGGAGGCATACCAGATGGACAGAAGATGTTCAGGAACTCATTGGATACAAATGATCACCCTCAGATTCCGCTGTATCGACGCTACAGCAAACATGTTCCTCCCCTGGAAATATGGTTGTCATTAGTCATTTACCTGATCGACTTCGGAATTAGTCGGACATAGTATAACACGCTCGCATAGCCACTTGGGGTTGGTAATGTTGTTGTGCAAGTCCTCGTACACCAAGTGACAATATCCTGAAGTTTTTCACCTGGAAGAATGAGCGGTTCCCTGAGCTCAATAGCAAATTCACCCTCTTCTGGATTGACAGGAATCTTCCCTTCACCCAGATCCGAGGAATTTTGCAAAATCAGATTCGTCCTGTTGTTCTCCAGCACCCTGCATGATCCTCATGTTTACTGTGAGACGAAGTATCTGCACTTTTTCCACAGGTATGAGCTCTTGAAGCACTTCCAACTATGTCAATACGGCTACCATGTGGCACACGGTAAGGATCTGCCTCCAGTCACCAATGAAACACATTGTGATGCCGCAAATGGTTCCTCTGAGCCCGAAGCCACTGGAATGTTCGATCTGCTGCCTCCAATGTGCGGCGATCCATCATTGAAACCTCATCCACCACCATTATATTCGTCATTCGTATGAGTGCTGCAGTGGTGTCATTTTCACTGATGTTGCAAGTGGACTCATCAGTGAGAATGAGAGACACTTGGTCCTATATGGAAGGTGACCCCTTTAGGCAGAAGTAGCTGCAATACCACTTGGAAAAG
>CM068953.1:200350638-200362728 GCA_035128595.1 Eptatretus atami
AACGATTGCTATGCTTGGACAAGATCACCTGCTGGGCAGGTACACTAGCCATGCAAGCTAATAATGCCTTGTATTACCCTTGTATAATTCCCTGTTAAACTGTGTATTCCCTGCCTACTTTTCTTCTCCTCTTCTTCATCATTTCTGGCTCTGTGCATCCGTCTGTTGCTCTTTCAGTCTATTTCTTCCAAAATAGATCAGAGAGGGTCCAGTGTTCGGCCGTATGCAAGTACATCCGTTAATCACATTTGATAAACATCTCTCCTCACAAACACCAGGACCTATATGGACCAGATGGTATGATGCCATCAGGACAGCAATGTCTTCATGGGTTGTGCTCCCATCCGGATGCATCCCATATTAAAAAGGATTGAAAGGGGAGTTTTGGCCCAGAATCATTCGGTATGATTATTCAAAAATCTTCTCAGAAACCACCAGGAGATGTAGAACAACTCGCCATGAGGCATCGGGACCCATGCCCCCTAACCTGAAGTTGTTGCTCCTCATGGCCATATCTTCCCTGGAAAGGACCACAGGCCCCTCTCCGAATCCCTCATTTTGATGAAACAAAAAAAAGCACAAGACCGAGTGCGCCTCCAGAGTCAGCTGAGAATACAAAGCACCACAGGCTGGGGTTGAGGATCAACTTGGCAAGACAAGCAGCCTGGCAGGACAGGGTGAGACTACACAGCAGACATAATCCAGGATGAGATCAACGAAGCAAGACAAGCGCAGCCTCCACTGTGCATCATGTTAGGCATCCGTTTAGAATGGAAGCATTTCAATACAACCAAGGTCCATTTTGCAATACCAAATATTGGTTATTCATGCAAAAACCATAAGGCCAACATTCCCCAAATTGTCATCCAGAAATATTGCAATACACATTGCATTGGACAATGCTGGGTACTCCAGCAAGTGTTTGTGTGTGTGTGTGTGTGTGTGTTGTGTGTTTGATCACTATATATATATATATATATATATATATATATAATATATATATATATATATATTATACATATATAATATATATATATATTATATATATAATATTATATATATTATATATATATATATATTATATATATATACATATTATACATATATATATATACTATATACATCTATTACTGTCGCGGGATCCAGCCGACCCAGGTTAACCATCTCAACCCAAATTGTGTGTGACGGGCAGTTAACACCGCCAAACCCCCCGAACGGCCGAGTGGTTCTTTATTATAGGAGGCGAAAACGTTGATCCTCAGAGTTTTAAACGTGCTCGAAGGGCATGGCAGAGGGCAATGGCAGACGGACGGGAGAATATGGGGAATGAAACGGATGCACAAGGGGTTTATCCTCGACCCACATACAATTACACGAATACAGTTCTTCAAAATGAACACATTTGTTGAGAATGATAACAAAATATTTACAAAGACCAATAAATTCAAAGAGAAATGATAATAATGGCTTATAAATAAATCCTACAGTCGAGGCCGTCTCACCCAGACTCAAAATATGGACAAGGGAACACATATTAAAAAGAAAACCCCTCCTTTCAAACTATTTGCTTTACTTAAGGCCTGTCACACCTTGACGATTTAGCCAGCGTATGCCGAACGTATGAAAAATTGTCTCTAAACGCTGGCACACGTCGAATACGTTATGGGTAAGTTTTGTATACGTTAAGAGCACGCTGGCATATGTCTTCGTAGTACGCTGGCGTACGTCGTTGTACGCGTTGGCATACGTCGTACTACGCCGAGCTCGTCGACAATTTTAAACTGCTTTGAATTTTTTTGACGTATGCAGCGCATGACTCACACGTTCCGCATATGCTGCCATAAGTTGTAGGCACGTTACGCGATTGACACACCTCGACACACGTTACTGTAAGTTACTCATAAGTCGAAACACGTCGAGGTAATGTTTAGCGTACCCGAAACTTATTTCTAACCTATGAGTAACATGTTGTAGGCACGTTACGCGATCGTTGACAAACGTCGACACACGTTACTTGTAAGTACTCATGAGTTGAAACATGTCGAGGTGATGTTTAACGTCAGTAGTTTCCAGACTCCATGGCTTTTTTTTTCTTCGGCATGACGGTGCTGTTGATACTTCGATTTGTAGTGCGGTTATAATATAATATAATTAAAGGCTGCCGCTCAACGATTTAAATCATAACCGCACTAGAAATCGAAGTGTCAACATCACCGTCATGCCGGAAAAAAAAAACCCGTGGAGTCTGGAACACTGACGGGTTCCTCCTGTGTGAACCCCATTTTATATACCAATTCCCCTAAACGCTGCCCAATACGCCATTATACGGTAGCTTTAAGTTAGTAACGCATTCAGTAATTCTGTGGTCGTCCGAAGACGTCAAATACATCTACATACGCCAATATGCGTTGGAGATACGTTACACATAGTTCAAAGCACGTACTCATAGGTTCAAAGCACGTTACTCATAGGTTAAAATAAGTTCGGGTACGCTAAACATTACCTCGACGTGTTTCGACTTATGAGTAACTTACAAGTAACGTGTGTCGACGTGTGTCAACGATCGGCGTAACGTGGCCTACAACTTATGGGCCAGCGTATGCGGAAACGTGTGCGTCATACGCTGGCATACGTCGTAAAATTTTCAACATGCTGAAAATTTGTCGGCGTACTCGGCGTACTACGACGTATGCCAGCGTGCTTCAGCGTGCTTCAGCGTGCTCTTAACGTATACAAAACTTACTCATAACGTATTCGACGTGTGCCAGCGTATTCGGCAAATTTTTCATACGTCGGCATACGCTGGCTAAAACGTCAAGGTGTGACAGCGGTTTGACACTTCGATGTCTAGTGGCGGTTTATGATTTGAATCGTCGAAGCCGCAGCCTTTTAATAGGCTACGCCACGTGATCGTCGGCGATACGCTGCCGCACGCTATGCATAAGTTAGACTATCATTGGGCATAGGTTGTGAATGCCGACAACACACTCAGCATTCGTTGATATAAGTTATCTATATGTTATCAAAACGTTCTGTGTACGTTACTAATACGTTATGCATACGTCCAACTCGTTTATGAATACGTCCAAACTGGAAAAAAACATCAAAAGTTCAGCGTACACCAGCGTTTTACATACATTTTGATACCTTGCCATATGCTGGCTAAAACGTCAAGGTTGTGACAGGGCCTTAGCTTGGCCCAGAGCTGATCCTTGTGGAACTGGGAATGAAAGCACTTTTATTCGCATGTGCAGTCACAGTCAAATGGCACTGTCACTTTCTCTCATTACAGGGCAGACGTACGGCAGGCAATCTGTGAGCGGAACTCCACATAAAGGCTCAAAGCCCAGTGTAACGACATATGACATACACGAGGCTCGGGGTCCATTTATCACACTGCACCTTGTGCCTCCACTCTAATCATGGCTTAAAATGCACAAGCCTACTGAGTCTAATGCCACTCAAAATGTGCCAGCCTTCCTCTTTCCAAGAGTGTGCAAGCCAACTCCAACCTCTTCAAAAAGCAGGACCAGCCTACTCCATCAATTCATGTCCCCATTTCCTGTGTTATTTCCTTCCAAATTTCAGTCACTTGTTCACTCATTCCCTTCATGTCGCTCTCCATTCACCAATCTGTTCTTCTAAGCCATTTCTTTCTCCGTTTTCCGCATTTACTCTGTTTATCATTTTTTCTTCCCATCGTACATTCATTTTCTGCAATCCCTTCTATTTCATCCCTCAGTTCTTTTATTCCTTCCAAAAACTGCTGCAGAGTCATTGGCTTTAGCCTGGCCGGTCCGCTACCATTGGATGTGGATTCCTGGGAATCATTACTTCCTCCATGAGTGGAATTTGGTGGTTAGGTGGAGGGCCCCACTCAGGATGGAGAAACTTTTACCCGATGCTTAAGGCCCAGTCACACCTTGACGTTTTAGCCAGCTTATGCCGATTTGTGAAAAATTTGTCTAAAACGCTGGCACACGTCGAATACGTTATGGGTAAGTTTTTGAAACATTGAGAGCACACTGAAAAACATTGCCATACGTTGAGTACGCTGGGCTTTCATCGTTGTACGTTGCGGTGTTCCTCCAATTTGACATGCTTAAATTTTACGACTTATGCAGCGTATGACTCCCAAGTTCCGCTACGCTGGCCATAAGTTGTAGGCACGTTATTGCGATCGTTGACACACGTTACTTGTAAGTTAATCATAAGTCGAAACACGTCGAGGTAATGTTTAGCTTACCCGAACTTATTTCTAACTATGAGTAACGTGTTGTAGGCACGTGTACGCGAACGTTGACACACGTCCACACACGTTACTTGTACGTTTACTCATAAGTCGAAACACGTCAATGTAATGGTTAGCGTCAGTGTTCCAACCCCTGGTTTTTTTTTTTTCTTCGGTATGACGGATGTTGACACTTCGATTTCTAGTGTGGTTATGATTTTAATCGTTGAGCGGCAGCCTATTAATTTATATTATATTATAACCGCACTAGAAATCGAAGTGTCAACATACCGTCATACTGAAGAAAAATAACCAAAAAAAAAAACCAGGGAGTCTGGGAACACTGACGCTAACATTACCTCGACGTGTTCGACTTATGAGTAACTACAAGTAATTTTGTCGACGTGTGCCGCACGATCGCATATCTGGCGTACAACTTATTCCCATCGCAGTGCGAACGTGTGAGGCATACGGCAAGTACATCGTAAAATTTTTAACACGTTTAAAATTTCAAGACGTACTCCACTCACTACGACGTACGATAGCGTACTTTAGCATTCTATTCACGTATACCAAGCCTACCCATACCGTATTCGACGTGCGCTAGCGTTTTACACACATTTTTCATAGGTCGGCATACGCTGGCTAAATCGTCAAGGTGTGACTGCGATGTGACACTTCCAATTTTCAGGCGGTTATGAATTTAAAATCGGCGTGCGGCAGCCTTTAACACGGCTACGCCCACGAGTTCGTCGGCGATACGTGCAGCGCGCTATGCATAAGTTAAACTATCGTTGGCATAGGTTGTGAACACCGACAAGGCTAAGCATTCTTTGGTATAAGTTATCTATAACACAACGAAACGTTCTGTGCCCGTTACTAATATGTTATGCATACGACCAACACGTTATGAATATGACCAAAACTTTAAAAAAACCTCAAAACTTCAGCGTACGCCAACGTTTTACATACATTTTTATACGTTGCCATTGCTGGCTAAAACGTCAAGGTGTGACAGCGCCTTTATGATTTGAATCATTGTGCGGCAGCCTTTTATATAGGCTACGCCACTTGATCGTCGGCGATACGTGCAGCGCGCTATGCATAAGTTTAGACTATCGTGGGCATAGGTTGTGAACGCCGACAACAGGCTAAGCATTCGTTGGTATAAGTTTTCTATAAGACAACGAAACGTTCTGTGTCCGTTACTAATATGTTATGCATACGACCAATTCGTTATGAATACGTCCGAATCTTTCATCGTTCAGACGGGCGTTTTTACATACATTTTGATACGTTGCCATTGCTGGCTAGAACGTCAAGGTGTGACTGGGCCTTTATCAATCAGCTCTACACTCAACTCGCTTCCTTCATACTTATTACTACCTTCCCTCTGAACCACCATTTTGATCACACGTTTAATCTCCTCAGAAAAAAAAAATATATATTCAATTCCCAAACGTTCTTTTCTCCCGACACCGACGAGCATGATCAACACTTTCATGTCCCCTCTGAAATGTTGATCAGAGTTCGAATCTCACACTCCTGACAGCTAATGTCGCTCATTCTGATGGATTCTAAAATCCCACCTCGATGCCAAATGTTGCAGGGGTGGCCGGCCCAGGTGTCACTTCCTCACTCATTACTGAATGCCTCTTCATCATAACTATGAATCACAGGATACATCGCTTCTGCAATTACTGCAGTTTTCAAATTAGAAGTTTGAGCGATTTCATGCATTACATGAATTGATTTTCCATTATCTACTCTCACGGACTATTTAAGGCATATCTTGGAAATATCATTTCGGTTTAGAGGATCGGATATCGTCCAGACGAAAGAAGTGTCAAAATCCATTGTGAAATCTGATAATTTAAAGAAGTTATGAGTCTAAAAACGAGAGCCGATGTACCTGTTTACTTTAAGCAAGCAATGTGATTTTCCCTCCTCCATGCATACACAAGAAAATGTGAAATTCCCAAAGCATTAACTTTATCTTTTTCTAATGTTTGGAGAATTAAATTGAGTGAACAAAAAATTTAGGAACCAAACAAAATTAACCAGCTTCATTGAGCTGTATGATTTAATGTATTCACTGCTTGACCTCACGCCCTGTCCCCCAGAGGGACTGCTTCTCCATAGCATCTGCCAGAACTGTCGACATTTTCGGAGGTTTAGCAAGGTGATCTACAGGGAACCAAAGTAAATCTTGTGAAAAAGGAATGTTTTAAAGCAAAGTTCCAAAGTTTGCGCGGACCTCGAACCAATGTACCATGTGGCATGTGCACTGACGAGCAGGCAATAGCTTAAGCCACTTTGTAAGTGCCCATTGTTGACAGCGGTAATGCGCGCCATCATTGTGAGCAAATCGTTCACTCACTGCAAACGGTTATTGCCGTGCCACGCAATTCAGAGTGATTGATTCTTGCTCCATCTCCCTGAGCGAGTGGTTCATGCTCCATCACCATGAGCGAGTGGTTCGTGCTCCGTCACCCTGAGCGAGTGGTTCATGATTCGTCACCCGGCTGGGTGATGGCTGGGCGGTGTTTGTCTCTGGATGTGTCTGGGTGGTGCTTGTCTCCGGACGAGTCGGGGCGGTGTTTGTCTATGGACTCTTCCTGGTGGTGTTTGTCACCGGATGCATCAAGGCAGTGTTTGTCTCCAGAAGCGTCCAGTCGGCGTTTTTCTCCGGATGTGTAAGGGCGGTCTTTGTCTCTGGACACCTACGGGCAGTGCTTGTCTCTGGATCCATCCGGGCAGCATTTGTCTCCAGACGCATCCAGGAAGGAGTTTGTTTCCAGACGCGTCCGCATGGTGGATTGCCTTCGTATGTGTCCGAGCAGTGTTTTTGTCTGGACAGCTTGGCTCTGGATGCATCAGGTGGCTTTTGTCTCCAGACCTGTCTGGGTGATGTTTGTCTCTGGGCCGTGTTTATAGTATGACCAGTAGGAAATGGATTTCAGACATTATTTTGTTTCCATCTTCACTCTTGTTCTATCCAGAATCATTTTGATGAAACAGTATGAATCGTAATTAATGCTCCACCGCATGTCTGCCTTTCCTTTCTCTCTCGTCACACTGTCTTCCCTTCCCCCACCCCTCCTTGCTCCTCCTCTCTCCTTTACCCTCCACTCCTTCACTCTCCCCACTTTTCTCCCCCACCTCTCTCTCCCTCTTCTTCTTCCTCCCCCCTTTCGTATTCCTGTCAGCAAAGTGATATAATATGATATTGTAATTCAATATGATGGTTGCATTTGCTAGTGTTTAATACAATATGATGTATAGATTAAGTCGCTGGTGGAGGGAAAGATGGAGACATCAGCTTTGTGCCACGCTCGATTGGCCTGCAGGGAACTGAAACTATTCTCCTCAAAGCTTGATACAGTTGGATGACAGATTTCTCCATTTAAATTTGTCCAGGGTTGTTTTTCTCCCACGTGGTGGAGTGCAATTTGCAGGATTTCAGATTCTCTTTGTATATAAGTTTGGGACGTCCGATCTTCCGAGTTGTCATGCACATCTGGCTGCAGAATACTACCCTTGGTATGTGGATTCCTCTGTGCGGATCACAAGGCAGACACAGCAAAGCTGTCTCTTTCAGACCCATCCAAGTCCAAATAAATCTGAGACCTGGGAAAAGCAGTTGATGAGCAGCTTCATTGGAGTACACATCTAGTTCAGGACAGATGACAGATGGCAATATCTTCGATCTACCAAGGCTCAAGGCTCCTACAAAGGTCTGAGAATAGCTACTGAGTGAACTCTCATTTGCAGATGAATTTGCTCTCATAGCACACCCTCCGGATGACTTTGCTCTCACATGGTATGTTATCGATGACGCGCTTTCTGTCAAATTTGTTCACGTGGTCCTTCAGCTTTGACCACTGTGCTCGTAAGGATGCTTGTGGTTTGTCAGTGGTGTTAACATTGTACTGATAGAGTATGCAGCTTGTAGTTTCAGAAGCGTGTTGTATACATGGTAGTGCCACTGCATGTGTTGGTGTAGCTGGACTGATGCTGCTGTGGTTGGGTTTCTAGTGACAATATTTGGCGAATGCATTTGGGTTGTGGTTTTCTCGCAGTAGTTGAGTGATGTGCCATTTCTCCATTTCTCCAGTGATGTGCCAGCATTGTTCATGGTCACTGCAGTGTGATTTGGCATGGTCAACTCAGCTGCAAACAACTTATTTGTGACAGGTGGGTGGCCACTTCGGTAGGCCAATACTTTGTTTGCATGGGTGGGTTTATGAGACACTTGCGAGTGAAATTTGCAGCTTCTGTCTGTCGAAAGTTGTATGTCCAGGAATGGTAGAGACCCAGCTTATTCTACTTCCTCCATGAACTGTACTGTTGACCATGTTGAGGTGATCATTTTGTGGACACTGTCAACATTTGCCTGCTTTAAGATCACAAAAGTATCATCAACGTTCCACAGCCACAACCTTGGAGAAGGCTCACCATGTGGTGTTAGTTCTTCAAAGCGTTGCATCACCAATTCGGCGATGAGTCCTGAAATGGGTGATCCCATCGGGGTTCCTTCATGTTGATGGTATATCGTGCTGTTGAATACGAAGTATGTTGATTTGAGACAAAGTTGAATTGGTGACATGAGATGACCAGAGCTGATGCAGCTGTTGCTCGCTCATTCTTGGTAGTTGGTGATGGACTGTTCCAAGGTCTGCATTGCCAATTTGATGGGTATGGATGTGAATAATGAAATAATGTCGTCGAATGATGCCATAATCTCATGATTCAGTTAAATCATGTCGATAAAGTCTTTGGTCGTTCTTTACTTTGTGTGCAGAATGGGTTGTTAAGTGTGTGAGTCAACGGAAAAGACACTTCGCCAGATTGTTTGTAGGTGCTCCCCCGAGGGCCACGATGGGTCGCAGTGGAAGGAAACATGCATATAACAAAGGAAAAACAGCCAACTCTGAATTGTGCTACAACAGAATGACAGAGCAAACCAAATCACGATTTATATTTTCTAAATAACTTATGGACTTCCTCAGCCCTTTACTCCTGATTTGGCACCTGGTTTGTTTTTATTCTGATTTAAACTGTCTTCCTGCCATGGACCAGAGCAAGGAGTGAGAAGTAAAATTGAACCTTCATGTTAATGTGACAATATGTTTTTTGCTTTGCTTTTGGAAAGGATAATTTAAAATGAATAAACGAAATTAAAAACTGTGATTAATGTCACAGTTTATAATTTAGTTTTTCTGCCACTAAGTTATAAACTATAACATCATTGGAAAGTGTTGTCCTGCGCATTGGTATGAATGTCATTCAAGTCCACTCATCACAATTTCCATTAAAAAAGGAAAGCACACTTATAGTTTACTTTTTTGAAAAATAACTATGGCGAGCAAAGCTTACCTTGATTTTGAAAAAAAGATTCAAAGGTTTTAACAAGTAAACATGTCACATCTATCATGAGCCACAAACAAGCCTGTGATTCTCGTACAGCACAAGCCATTGCTGTTGGGGTTCCGATAAATGTCACTGAGCTAAACAAGGTCCCCATCAGTGACAGCAACAGAATAAAATCCAAGGCATTATCTCCAGAATCAACCACTTGAAACCTGCAGCTTTGAAATACCAGAAGCGCTATTATCGCCGTAATTATGCATCCCAATGAAGAAAAGACGAGTAAAATTACTGAAACTGGGTCGGACAATTTGAGCAAATCCTCAGGCATAACAACGCAAGCATCTCGCTGATCGTTTGACCAAAAATATTCAGGACACTTGTTACAATTCTGTGAGTCTGCAAAAACAATGGAATGCATGTGTTTAATTTAATTAAAATAAGGAAAAACAATTCTGTAGAGGCAAACAAGGTAAGTGTGACATTTCATATATATATACATATATATATATATATATATATATATATATATATATATATATATATATATATATAATTCGGACTCCTCTCGGATGCCCAGCCCTGCAGGCCTACATGTAGTGGATAACTCTGCAGTTCGGCGGGATGTGAAGCAACTACGAATGTCGATTAGAATGGCCAAGTCTGGCAGAGTCCACCATCTTATTAACGTTTACCTGTCCTTTGAGTTGGCTGAACCAATTGAGGTTCGTATCCTCAGTGCACATACGTCTATCTATCCAAGTAGGCTGAGCGAGAAACATGGGTAGGCTTACACAATGACGAAACATTGAGCTAATCAATGGGGCTAAACTTCCCGTCTATCATGCAGACTATATTCGACCAATAGGGAAAAGACACAACATGCAAGCTCGGAAAAGATTTTGGAATTTATTTATACAAGAGGAACATGGGAGTGGGGGGGGGGGGGGAGGTGATTCGTGTGGCACGTATATACAGTCAGGATTTATCAACAAGGGATGTCAAAACACGTGTGCAGGGTACTTGTGAGGGTGTAACACATACTCACTGCAAATAGAACAGAGACACAGAGCATACTTTTACCCTTAACATGAATGAGCCCCTTTTCCAATGTCACTTAAGAACTATACGTAAGCCATGCACCAATCACAACTACAACCAGGGAACTTGGAGAGCAAGAGAGTAGAGTGAGAGCAGTTTGAGGCTTGTTGTCGGCCTCTTCCTTACCCTGCATGAACACGCGGGCTTGTGCTGGTCCAAAGTGCAGGGGGAGGTAAGTGAAGGTAGAGTGAGGGGAAAGGGGTGGGGGTGCCAGGATGCGTGTTTGAGGTGTGTGTGTTTGTGTGTGTGTGTGCAGTGACAGCGCTAGAAGAAGAGGTGGACAGAGTGCAAATCAGTAAGGTCACGCTGAAAATAACAGTTGGCATGCTCTTCACTGCCCTAATCGTTGGCTCACTCTGAGTCTCAAGTTGACAAATTTGAAAAGGAAGAAGCAGATCGTATCCTGTGCGAGGTGTTGGCGGAGCCTCTTGCCTTGTGGTGGGTTCCCACTTGGCTCATCCTGCAGCCACGTGTAGCCTGTTTGGTGCTCGTCCGGCCGAGCTCGCTCATCCCCTCCACTTTTCAGACTGTTCCAATCAACGCAAACAGGCAGGCAGGATGTTCTCAGAACCCCAGCGAATTCCAAAACGCTCTGAACAGTCGGGAGTTTCACTCTTTGTAAGTAGTGTGGCAGCGAGTTCAGGGGGTCAGAGTTTATGGACCGCCCTGCACAAGTGTGGCAACAGGAAGCAAGTGTCATACTCGAAATGAGTACTAATGATGAGTACTACTAATGATTAAATAACTAACTCGGGAACTGCTGAATGTTGGGTGCCATTTCCTGGGGTCACACTTTGCAGAACCGTCACACCACCCCCTTCCCTCGCCAGACTCATCCCGAGTCTGATGACTTCAGTGTGCACATGCAGGTGTAGTTCCCTTTAAGATAATTACCTACGGATCCCAGTGTGACATTTCAAAAGTTCCATACATGCCTCGAAAATAATGAAACCAATCGCGTTATGTACCTTGTTATCAGACTCGTACAAAGCATGTATCTTAACATTCTAAATTCAATACTAATTCTCAACACCTAACCCAGGTGTGTTCAACCACTTTACATAATGTACAATTCAGCCTGGTCCAGAACCTGTAACAAAAGAAAAAGAAAGAAAAAGAATAAGCACCAGTAGATGATAAATGGGGTTTCTGGGACTCCCACTCAAATGAATGGGGGAAAGGGAAAAACTTTCTGACTCAAGTGCCAAAAGCCCAAAATAGGAGACTGATTTTCTCCCCACCTATCCTATTCCCTCCCATACAAACAAATGTAAAATTGAGAATGATTTTCTCCCCACCTATCCCCTTCCCTCCCAATCAAGCAAATGTAAAATTGAGACTGATTTTATCCCCACCTATCCCCTTCCCTCCCATACAAGCAAATGTAA
>CM068953.1:200380792-200392013 GCA_035128595.1 Eptatretus atami
CACTGAATGAAAATATTGTATTTGTTCTTATTCAATCATTATCAGAGCCATAAATTAAATCAGAGTGAATTAATACCGAATTTATGCCTGAGGATATTTGAATGACATTATCACTGTAAAACATCCCATTACAATCTTTTTAGGCAGAAACCCAATAACTCTCTAAATAAATTAATCAATAGTGAAAAGTTATTTTTAAGTTTAATCGTTGATTTTGAAGGATGTTTTTGAATATCTATAACAATATTTTTGGGTTCATTGCCCTGCTCTTTCAGAAGGCGAGCAATTTCGGAAGATATTTTGAGAAATGTCATATGCTCCGGGTGAAACTGTTATCGTTTTGTATCCACTTCCCGGATTATAACTAAATTTGTCATTTTCCTCGTTGATATTAAACAAGGTATTATACGTTTCCATGGACAATAAAGACGCCTCATATTCTTTTGTTGCAAGTTGTAGTGTGAATGGGAATGAAGATGTGTCGTCACTTGTTGTGAAATTACAACTAAGGATTGTGCTTCTCATCTTATTTAATATGGGATAAAATGTCTTTGTATTGACACTTATTAATTATTTTCATTTCATCAACTGATCTAAAATGGCCTGATGGCTTCATTAAAACAAATTGTTAATTTTCAGCCTCACAGCAATACCAGTCTATTAACTAATTGTGATGGGTCATTTGGAAGAAAACTAACCCCTGAACCAAGTCTACTTAAAGCCCGAATAATGTGTTTCTCCTTCCCATTCTTCCTACTTTTACCAGCTCGACTAACCCTACAATTAAGAGAGTCCAGCAGATCAATATATACTCTATCATCCATATTTTTCATATCCATTGGTTTCTCAAAATACTTTGATTCATCCCTCACAGTTGAACCTTGTTTTCCATCTTTTGTAAGAAGAAACATTAATCCCCGAAGGGAAGAACAACACATATGACAGACAAAGCAGGGGGGGTCAAGGCCAGAGAGGAGGTGCGGTAAAGAAGAAAGACCACGTCCTGCTGGAGTGAGGAGTGAGAGACCTTAAGGCTCAGTATCATCGCAGGAGATACCATTGATCCTAAATGCCTTGGTTTCCACAGCGTGAAGCCGAGAAAGTGAGAGGCGGGAGCACCAGCCCAGAGGGGAGAGCAGTACTCCATCAGGCTGTGTATGAAAGATTTGTATGTGGTCAGGAAGCCAGGTGTGCCAAGGAAGGACTTTGCATGACGAAAGCTTTGTATGTGGTCAGGTGCTCAACATGTGCCAAGGAAGGACTTTGCAACTGTTTCGTTGGAGTTGCGTTTTGGGTGCTTAAGCCCACTTAGGAGCTTGCAGAGTGCAAGCTTCTTGGTAATGGCTGCCGACTCTTCTGAACACCCAAGGTTAATTGCGATGAAACTTTATGGGATCACATTTTTTATCATGATACACCTTACAGTCGGTTTTAAAGTCATTTTCTCACAATTCATTACTTGAAAACGCACGAGCCACCACCTGTCATAAAAGGGGTGGACGTCCAGAGGAAGAGGGGTGTGATGGGAGGAGGAGAAGAAGGGGTGTGGTGGGAGTCTGGATGGAGGGTGGGGTGGGAGAAGACAGGAAGCAGGAAGATGCGTGAGATGAGGGAGGAGGGACCTGGCATTGCCTGGCAATGCCATGTACCTTTGCTCATGAGGAATATAGCTAGAGCAGCAAAATGGAAGGCAGACCATGGTGGATTTACCTTTGACACACCAGGCCCTCTCCTTCTGTCATGATGGTGGCAAGAAAGCAGAAAATCCTTGAGATAGAGATAGAGAGAGATAGAGATAGAGATGGAGATGGAGATGGGATGGAGATGGAGATGGAATGGAGATGGAGATGGAGATGGAGATGGAGATGGAGATGGAGATGGAGATGGAGATGGCAGATGGAGATGGAGAATGGAGATGAGATGGAGATGGAGATGGAGATGGAGATGGAGATGGAGATGGAGATGGAGATGGAGATGGAGATAGAGATAGAACGAGAGAGAGAGAGAGAGAAGAGAGAGAGAGAGAGAGAGAGAGAGAGAGAAAAGAGAGAGAGAAAAGAGAGAACGATATAGAGATAGAGATAGAGAAAGAGATATAGAGAGATTAAAAAAATAATGAATATGAATATGAAGACAGGGTTGGGGCATTGATAAACATGGTCTCTTCTCTCTTTCAAGCTGATGATCTGTAGAATTAGATCATCAAGAAGCTTAAGGAATTCTTTATCTTCTCTCTCTTTTTATATTTTCACCAAACATACGTGACTTTGAAATAACTGACTCTTTCTCCAGTGAGCTGCAATCCCAGGAGACAAAGCCATGGGCAGAGGGAACTCAGAATTAGAGAATAACCTGCTTGTGCTGAGCTAAACCAATCATTTTTCCCTCATTTTCTCGCATATTCATCATTCTGAAGAGCAGGGGCACCATCCAAATGCAGCTTCTCTGCTACGTAGAGTCAGCTGCAACTCTACTTAAAAGCGACCACACAAAGCAGCTGACACACACTGTTACTAGCCAGAATTTCATGAAATATATTGGTTCAGGATCAGTGGCTTGCTATTATGTTGCCGATGCTCAGTTGATTATACATTGAGTTATTCTGTTTGTAAAGTAGCTGTTGGATATGGTTGAAGCATCTTGAAAAGCAAGGAGTTATGAATTAAATATGTCCACTTTTCGAAATGTACATTATGGTTGAACATTTTTGTTGAAATACGAAGTGATTGAACAAATATCTTTGTTTAAACAGGAGATGTCAGTGTCTACATTTTTGTATTTCAATGTAGCGACACATTACGACAAATTACAAAAAATGTTCGAACCATTTTGTATCTAACATGGGGGAGGAGCTCCTTGTGGGCGACGGCCATCCATATCTCGTGCCCAACTGTGTCTGCGGACGTCCTCCTTCAGTTGGGTTACTTCATATTTGAGGTTGGGTGCAGGATTTGCACTCCAGCCACTGCACAAACCCTTCATTCCGCAAAACATTCCAAAAGCCGAAAAAAATTTAAAAACCCCACTTTTTGGGAGTACTCCTGTCCTCCCCTTTGTATGTACTCCCCCTGCCAAGCAAATGGAGTACTTCCCTTTGCAGGCAGCTCACCGGATGACAGGATTGAGGCAAAAACTCATCACTTCCCGATCTTTGATAAGAAGAGGGAAACCACGGGGTAACCTTCCTGGGTCAGATTGCGGTCAGGTGTGTGTCGGGGTTGCTGTCATGCCCAAATGCCAAATGCCCAAATAGTTGCTGTCACTGCGTCCAATAAGCTGACTCCAATGACAATTGAGATAACCCGGTCAACAAGCATAACGAGTGCATAAATTTAGACAAAGGATTCGTCATCCTTGGGTGTCATTTCCTGGTCTCTGTGAATGCTCCAACAGAGGCAAGTCATCTTCACCATGAAGAATGCAATCTATGCCACGCTCGAGTCTGTGGTTGATCAGTGCCCCAGGTGAGATACTCTTCTCATCTTGGGGATTCATTACATCGACTGGAACTGATAGGGATGGTTATGAGACATGTGTTAGTCTCCATGGGTCTGGAACTGTGAACCAGAAATAGAACGAAGTTCCTTGACTTTGCAAGAAGTCATGGATTTAGGGTGGCTGCTTCATGGTTTCAGTGCCCACAAGCTCATCACGGGACTTGGTATTCCAATGCTGGTGGTATGTCAAAGGAGATTGACCATGAGCTCGTTGATGGTCACTGGAGAAGATCCAAAACTGCAGGGTCTACCAGAGTGCTGAGTTTCTCAACACTGACCACAGGCTTGTTGTAGCACTCTGAAGTTGCAGCTTAAATCAATGAGAATGGTACCATCCCAGGTTAGGCTGGATTTTGGCAAGCTCAGGATGATAGGGGAGCTGAGGAGTTTGTGAACAGAGATGAGTGGAGATTTGGGGTGTCTGGGTGCTTTCAGGGATCCTGAAGATTTGTGTGGATTCCTCCACGACCACCATCCTTGATGTTGCCAGTGAATGTCTTGTAACTCAACAGAGGTCGACGAAGAATTTTGTATCTCAAGGGACACTGGATACAATGCCAACATCGCAGGACCAGGCTGAATGGCAGAGTGAGCTGTTCAGGGGAGCTGAGGCATAACACTGTACTTGCAGGAAGGGTGGACAAGGAGACCGACGTGCGAGGAATCTGTGGGGGATAGAGCATCACCTGTGGTCAAGAGATTCTCGTCCTGCTTCCAGTGAAATTTGCACATTGTTTTCCTCCAAGCCCACTACCGTCGGTGTTCTGCAGTGAGAGCAAGTGGGTGGTGGGCTCTTGACAGAGGAGTCCGAAGTGAAGCCCCACTGGGCTGGTTACTTTGAGTGGCTGCACCAGGCTGATCTACAGCTGTTCGAGTTGGATGTCAGGGGTGTTACAATCCTATTGCTGACCCTCCAATCAACTGTGGTCCACCTTCGTTTGTGGAAACACCAGGCTTCGGTGAACCGGGTCAAATGGGTTGAAGCTCTTGCATCTGTGGCATCCATGCTGAACTTCTAAAGGCTGGTGGAAATGCTGTACTCAAGTCATTGTACGCAGCTCTATGCTCTGCTTGGAACACAGGCATCATCCCAACTGACTGGAAGAGGGGCATTTCTGTCCTCTGGAAAGAGAAGGGTGATCGCCAAGACTGCAACAACTACCGTGGGGTGACGCTCTCTCAGTGCCGGGCAGGTCTTTGCTCGGATAATTATTGAAAGGGTTCGCCACCATTGCTTGAGCACCAGTGTCCAGAGCAGTCAGGCTTTAACCAAAGAGCTCAACGATTGAACGTGTCCTTGCTCTTTGGGTCCTCACCGAATGCAGACGAGCATTTTGGCAGGGCTGCTTGCTGCCTTTGTTGATCTCTATAACATTTGATTCAGTGAATCAGGATGCCCCTGGAGGATTCTTGGTCTTCGTGTGGTGCCACAAAAACTGATCAATCTGATGTCTGAACCATACTCTGAAACTGAGAGGCTGGAGATGTGGTGACACCATCTCTGACTTATTTCTATTGTTACTAGAGTTTTTCAGGGGAGTGTACTGGCTTCACACTTTTCAGGACTTGTATGAACTGGATTCTAGGGAGGATGCAGAGAGATCAAGCTGCATTGCATCGTTGGGAATGTCAAGATGTCTTACCTTTGATTTCACAGATGATGCAGTCATCTTTTGCGGAGACGAGATATCCTTTTGGGGCACTGAGGTGCTGAATGAGTAGTCGGACCAGTGCGGATTATGGTTTTCTTGGGTCAAAACTAAGATCCAGGCATTCAAAGACATCTTGGATGCTGCTTTCTTGTGTGTACCTGTTTTGTGGCAAAGAGGTTGAGGTCACGGAGAGATTCACTTACCTTAGCAGTGACATTCATGTGTCTGCTGGCTGTGAGAAAAAGGACAACAGATGTCTGGCTCATGCCTGGGTTGTCATGGATTCACTGGATCATGGGGTGTGGTGCTGGCCGATACCTGTATGAGAGGATGAAAGTCCAAGTCTTCAAGTCATTGGTGCTTCCAGTCTTGCTCTACAGATGTGAGACTTGGACTCTGACCAGGACTTTGTGTCTAACGATTGGTTGCTGAGACAGACTCAAATGAGATTTGTTACCTGCATAGTCCGTGAGCTTTCAAGCTTTGCTGTACGGACATGTGGCTCATTTTCCTGACGCTGATCCTGCTCACCAAATTTCTCTCAGCGTTGGAGCCTTGTGACTGAAGGAGGCCAATGGTCTGACCACGTGCCTCATGATTGCATTCAGGTTGTTGAGTATCTCAAGGAGATTGCGATGGGCCAGGCATCTTCTGCGGGGGTGGCCAGACGTAGGCCCTGGAGTACAGGTGGAAAGTGGACCGCAGCGACACGCTGTTCTGGAGTATGCTCCAACCTCACCTGAGCTGACCTTCCTATATGTGACAATTCTGTACACCATCTTCCTCTGCTTATTTTTGTCTATGAATGAAGAGAAATACTTCTGTTCTTGTACTTTCTGGAAATATAATGCTCGGGACGAAATACTTTCACATTCTTTGTTTCAATGTAAATCCCATTCAGTTGTTGTTCTACCTTCGAAATGTTTACTTTGAAAACAATCTGGTGAATTGATGAGTTTTGATGAGAATGGAGACCCGCCTGCTATTTATGAAGTTTTTAAACTGGCAACCGGACAGCACAGGTGGATTACGGTTCCAGCTCGTGGGAGGGTTCGATTCCACAGCTGCAAAGGACAACAACTTCACATCAACACAACAATTGTTGTTTGGAATCATGGCGGGAATAAGGTAACACACATGCAGTCACGTAAATCTTGAACGACTTGAGCATGCCATCAATGTATGATTGTTTTTTTCAAATCTTATTTGTCGATTTCATTGTCAGATTCCCCAATCGATTTGCAGTGACCCTTGTAAACATGGCACAGAAGATTGTTTCGAAAAGGTGAACCATTTTTGTTCTACGATTGCATCAAGTGTACATTTGGCGAGTATCCAACGTAACAGGTGTGTAATATTTGTGTTTTTTTAAGGCGAATATTCATTGGTTTAAATAACAATAGACAAAGTGCGATCTGATTTGAAGGCAGTTTTGTACGTCATGATCTTTTTTGAAAATTGGATCTTGGTTCACCTTCTGATTAAAGAGCAATATGAAAGTTACCACTTTTACATGTGATGATCTGACATCCGTGACTTCGTACTTGTTACCTTTACCCTATTTACCCAGTTTTACCTTGCAGAAATTGGGAGGAGTTGTGCATTACAAAAAGGGGTGCAAAATAATAATTTTAATGTATTGAATTGGGTAAAGGGGTAAATAGCGTAAATGAGGAATAGAGTATGGTTTGAATCTGGTTATGGTTTGAATCGGGTAAAGGTTTGAATATGCTAATGGTTTGAATCTGGTAACGGTTTGAATCGGGTAAGGTGTTGAATAGGGTGATGGTCTTTTTGATCTGGTAAAGGTGTTGAGTAGGGGTAATGGTTTATTTGAAATCGGGCAAAGGTTTGAATCAGGTGAAGGTTTGGCTTGGGTAAAGGTTTGAGTAGGGTAAATGTTTGAATCAGCTAAAGGTTGATTTGAGTAAAGGTTTTAATCGGTAACAGTGAATTGGGTAATCGTTGTGAATCGGTATCGGGTAAAGGTTTGAATTGGGTATCGGATAAGGTTTGAATATGCTCACAGGTTAAATTGGTATTGGTTTGAATCAGTGTATGGATTAGTTGAATCCGGTTATGGTTGAATCCGGTTTTGGTTTGAACTGGGTCATGGTTTGAATAGGGTAATGGTTTAAGAGAGGCTTCATTCGGTTTCCAAAAACTTCTGGAAACCAAAACACAAAATCAATAAACAATCTGTTCACCTGAAAATATGGCTTTCAAAATACATATACTTCTTTATGAGTGAGTTTATTTGTTGCACTTTGATTGATGATAAACCACTGATATAATAAAAAAACAGGTATTGTTTTAGTCCTTCACAGTCACCTCTCCCCCCCCCCCAACTGGAAAGCCAGTGAGGGGAGTGTGGTACTGGGAGTTACGTGAATATGATGAGTAATGCTTGATGAACCGAACTGAAGGGCAGCATTTATTCTATACCTTCCCAGTTGATGGGGACACGTATTCTGCTGCTGTCAGTGCACAAAACAGCCTTTTTCATGCCGAAGCTGAACGTTGTTTTAGAACGATATAAATTCATCAACGAGCACAGAGGCCGGGTGAATCGACTGCACAATTCGTTGCTGCCTTTACGTGAGATTGCTCGGTTAATTGTGAGTTTAGTAAAACCTCTCTGATGAAATGACACGAGATCAGCTCGTGGTAAAAACCTTACAGCTCGTATACGTGAACGGTTGCTTTTGGAACCGGAACTGACACTGCAGAAAGCCCTCGTAATGGCAGGACAAATCGAATCAGCCATTGCGGAAGCAAAAGTGATTACATGCGGCACGTCGACATCCTTTCAGGATGTAATACAATACCAAGCAACGTTCCATCAAGGGGCAATACAGACGCCACCCATCCACAGGGACACATCAAATGAACCTGCAAACCCAAATTTTTCACAAGCTCGACAGGTACGCAAGAGAGTACTTGTTGTTGTTGTGGATCTGCAATGCACTTAGCCATTTACCAGACATGTTTTGGTGTTGGCTTTATGGTGTGAGCGTGGTGGGCTTGAGATCCCGAATCCTGAGTTTCAAATCCCACTCGGCTATTGAATTAAAACCAGGTGAGGTTGACTCTGCCTGTCCATCCTTCCGAGGTCAGCAAAATGAGTGCCAGCTTGCCGGTATCCTGTGTCGGAGTTGTGACCTGTCCAGGATTGTGCCCAATAGCCAAGGAGACTGCTTCGGCAGCACAAATGCTCTGCAAGAGTATGGTCCCAAGGGTGGATGGATTTCCACAAATGTGGTAATCTCCATGGTGCGAGCGAACCATAAGCCAGGATTGAGGGGGGGGGGTAGAATGTACCATAAGCCAGACTTATAATATAGATGGAGTTATCCTTACAAAACAACAAAATATGGAAATCATTAAGCATTTTATTACTTTAAAAAATTGCATAAACAAGAAAAAAAGAACATTTTTTGAAAAATGGGAAACATAGAGGGATGAAATCTCAAGAAAAGAACCAACAAGGAAGGAATGACACACGTTGCATGCACAATAAACACCACAATCTCTTGTGGATTACCATCATGACATTTTTGACATTTAATTTTGTTTTGGGATTGTGTAGAGATTGTACAAACATTTATTTTGTACAAATGCAGAGGGAACACCGGGAACAGCACCATTATGGGTAACGAACAACATATAGCTCAGTGAGAGAGTTGAAGCATAGCCAGAGTGCGGGATAGATAGTAATCTATTGATAGAGTCAGACCGTGATAATTTATTATTTAAACAAGAAATAGAGGGGCAAATAAAAAGTGCAAGAAGAGAGGAGATTGTGGGCAAGTGCAGGCACGGATTCGTGCAGCACGGACTTTCCATGTAGCAATTTTAAAGGGATTACACAATGCCACTTGCCGGCCAATGCTGGCCGGCGCCGTGACCTGAAAAGCCTTACACAATGCGCTGCCGGCCACTGCCGCTTACCGCCGGGAGGATCAAATCAATTTGATTTTACCTTCCAGCTCTTGCAGCAGTATATAAATTAATTACACCCCGAACAGAAATTTGTTCAGAATTACAGTGCGTGAACAATCATCGATCGAATACATATAAAATTTATTAATTAAAAAACAATACTCAATAAACCCAACGTATCGATTTCTCAATTTTTTTTCGATTTTTTTTCTGGCTCCCAACATCCTTGGGAGTAGTGAATGCGCCCCGTGGGATCAAAAGGTTGGGGACCACTGATATAAATGAATGATTTTTTACCCATTTGGGAAATAAGATAAATTTAACAACCATAAAAATCTTCCAAATTCATTAGATGTCCATAGTTGGTTCAAGCGGATGTGGAAAAACCTGCTTATTTGAAAGATACTCCTTACTCCCAACTTTTTAGATTATGATAATTTAAATAATTTCACAAAGTCGAGTTTTCAACCAGAGTATCAACTACTCTCACAAGGTTTTAATGCTGGTCTTCAAAAAGAAGATATAATTGGTTTATTTTAAACTTCAAAACAACTAACTAATGAATTACAACATCGAAGATATAATACAACTATTTGGTGATACACAGAGATATAAAAAGAAATCAAAACCGATAACTTGTAATTCTTAGTGATAATATGGATGATATACCTTCTCCCCAAGATTTTGGATAAATCAAAAAAAACCTTGTTATCTTTGATGATTGTTTTAATGAGAGAAACCACCGTAATGGATAGCTACTACACAACAGGGAGACATTCTTCTTGTCATTGTATTTATCTCATCAATCATACTTTCAACTCTCATCGCTCAATAAGAACAATGCCAATACTTTTATTTATTCAAGTTTAATTCGAGAGTAAAAAACATTTTTGGAGAGACATTGTTCTACAATATGTAGTAAAAAGGAATTTGGGGATTATATGAAGCACACGACTGAAAAATATAAATATATTGTTGTGAAACAAGATGAGATATTAAGGGATATATTTTTTATTTTATAAAACAATTAAATACATAAACGACAAACTTTATTATAAATCTTGTGGGTAAACTGCTTCTGGAAAAACTTTCAGAATCAAGGTTATTGTATAGTACAAATGAAAATATTGTAAATTTGCTTAAAAAGCACCATGTAGTTCGTATTGTATCAACACAACGAGAGCAATAAGACCTGGAGAGGTAGTAGGTGAAGATTATTACTATATTTCGAAGAGGAACATATGCGATTGAAGGAATGAAGGTCAATATTTGAGGAGGTTTCTCTTGGTAACAAATATTCACATTGTAAGTGTGAGTTAAAAAAAACTAAAATCTGGTCGTCTTGGGTATTAGAACTAATCCAGAAGGAATGAGACAAATTATTAAACAAAATGAGAGTTGTAAATGGGGTTAAGATTTTATTATTCGGTTTTGATGTTGATGAAAAGCAGAGATACAAGTATTCGTGAAGAAGAATTACAAACTCCTATTAATGTTAATAAAGAATGTGATGAAATATTTAAAGAAAATATTTATTTTGAACACATCTCCATTAATGATGAAAAAAGAAAATTTCCCTGTTGACCTTTATAATTCAGTGAATGATATTTTCCAATAAATAAATGGATGCGAAAGAAGAGCAAGAAAAATTTAAGGAGAATCAAGAGTTGGTTTCAAAAGTGTAAAACAAAAAGAGAAGACATAAGAATAAACACAGACAGAACTAATGGGTGAAGAAAGCATTTGAAAGAAAGAAGTTTAAATTTTAAAACACTATAAACTTCCCAAAAAAATTAGAGATGCTTCCACAGTTCCCACAATAGAATATAATTCGAAAAACTCAAATGTTAAATTTCAGACAAATGACGGAGGAAGAATTTGGACATAGAGGAGAATTAGAATATGATGATGGATTATTTCAACAACTGGAAGAGATTAATCAACCCCCTGATTATATTGTGAAGGCTCTTCAAAACAATGAATATTCAGCAGATTCGAAACCAAAGCAGGACTCATTCCAACAGAACAACTAGCATATTTCATCTTGTTCAAGAAAAAGGGATTGATATTTAATGATGAATTAGGTTCTTGAGTTCTGCTCAACCACCTGTGTAAACTAACTCCGAGTTA
>CM068953.1:200392705-200406706 GCA_035128595.1 Eptatretus atami
TTAACTCACACTTACAATGTGAAATATTTTGTACCAAGAGAAACCTCCTCAAATATGACCTTCATTCCTCAATCGCATATGTTCCTCTTCTGAAATATAGTAATAATCTTCACCTACTACCTCTCCAGGTCTTATTGCTCTCGTTGTTGTTGATACAATACGAACTACATGGTGCTTTTTAAGCAAATTTACAATATTTTCATTTGTACTATACAATAACCTTGATTTCTGAAAGTTTTTTCCAGAAGCAGATTTACCCACAAGATTTATAATAATAGTTGTCGTTTATTAGTAATTGTTTATAAAATAAAAAATATATCCCTTAATATCTCATCTTGTTTCACAACAATATATTATATTTTTCAGTCGTGTGCTTCATATAATCCCCAAATTCCTTTTTACTACATATTGTAGAACAATGTTCTCTCAAAAATGTTTTTCTCTCTTGAATTAAACTTGAATAAAATAAAAGTATTGGCATTGTTTCTTATTGAGCGATGAGGAGTTGAAAGTATGATTGATGAAGATAAATACAATGACAAGAAGAATGTCTCCCTGTTGTGTAGTAGCTATCCATTACGGTGGTTTCTCTCATTAACACAATCATCAAAGATAACAAGGTTTTTTTGATTTATCCAAATCTTGGGGAGAAGGATATATCATCCATATTATCACTAAGAATACAAGTTATCGGTTTTGATTTCTTTTATATCTCTGTGTATCACCAAATAGTTGTATTATATCTTCGATGTTGTAATCAATTTAGTTTGTTTTGAAGTTTAAATAAACCAATTATATCTTCTTTTTGAAGACCAGCATTAAAACCTTGTGAGAGTAGTTGATACTCTGGTTGAAAACTCGACTTTGTGAAAATTATTTAAATTATCATAATCTAAAAAGTTGGGAGTAAGGAGTATCTTTCAAGTAAGCAGGTTTTTCCACATCCGCTTGAACCAACTTATGGACATCTAATGAATTTGGAAGATTTTATGGTTGTTAAAATTTATCTTATTTTCCCAAATGGGTAAAAAATCATTCATTTTAATCAGTGGTCCCCAACCTTTTGATCCCACGGCCGCATTCACTACTCCCAAGGATGTTGGGAGCCAGAAAAAAAATCGAGAAAAAAAATTGAGAAATCGATACGTTTGGGGTTTATTGGAGTATTGTTTTTTAATTAATAAATTTTATATGTATTCGATCGATCGATTGTTCACGCACTGTAATTCTGAACAAATTTCTGTTCGGGGTGTAATTAATTTATATACTGCTGCAGATGCTGGAAGGTAAAATCAAATTGTTTGATTCCTCCCGGCGGTAAGCGGCAGTGGCCGGCAGCGCATTGTGTAAGGCTTTTCAGGTCACGGCGCCGGCCAGCATTGGCCGGCAGTGGCATTGTGTAAATCCCTTTAAAATGCTACATGGAAAGTCCGTGCTGCACGAATCCGTGCCTGCACTTGCCCCATCTCCTCTCTTCTTGCACTTTTTATTTGCTCCTCTATTTCCTTTGTTTTAAATAATAAATTATCACGGTCTGACTCTATCAATAGATTACTATCTATCCCGCACTCTGGCTATGCTTCAACTCTCTCACTGAGCTATATGTTGTTCGTTACCCTAATGGTGCTGTTCCCGGTGTTCCCTCTGCATTTGTACAAAATAAATGTTTGTACAATCTCTACACAATCCCAAAACAAAATTAAATGTCAAAAGATGCATGATGGTAATCCACAAGAGGATTGTGGGTGTTATTGTGGCATCGCAACGTGTGTCATTCCTTCCTTGTTGGTTCTTTTTTGAGATTTCATCCCTCTATGTTTTCCCATTTTTCAAAAAATGTTCTTTTTTTCTTGTTTATGCAATTTTTAAAGTAATAAAATGCTTAATGATTTCCATATTTTGTTGTTTTGGTAAGGATTAACTCCATCTATATTATTAAGTCTGGCTTATGGTACATTCTACCCCCCCCCCTCAATCCTGGCTTATGGTTCGTCGCACCATGGAGATTACCACATGTGGAAATCCATCCACCCTTGGGACCATACTCTTGCAGAGCATTGTGCTGCCGAAGCAGTCTCCTTGGCTATTGGGCACAATCCTGGACAGGTCACAACTCCGACACAGGATACCGGCAAGCTGGCACTCATTTGCTGACCTCGGAAGGATGACAGGCAGAGTCAACCTCACCTGGTTTTAATTCAATAGCCGAGTGGGATTTGAACTCAGGATTCGGGATCTCAAGCCCACCACGCTCACCATTAAAGCCAACACCAAACAGCTGGGGTAAATGGCTAAGTGCATTGCAGATCCACAACAACAACAAGTACTCTCTTTGCGTACCTGTCGAGCTTGTGAAAAATTTGGGTTTGCAGGTTCATTTGATGTGTCCCTGTGGATGGGGTGCGTCTGTATTGCCCCTTGATGGAACGTGCTGGTATTGTATTTACATCCTGAAAGGATGTCGACGTTCCGCATGTAATCACTTTTGCTTCCGCAATGGCTGATTCGATTTGTCCTGCCATTACGAGGGCTTTCTGCAGTGTCAGTTCCGGTTCCAAAAGCAACCGTTCACGTATACGAGCTGTAAGGTTTTTACCACGAGCTGATCTCGTGTCATTTCATCAGAGAGGTTTTACTAAACTCACAATTAACCGCAATCTCACGTAAAGCAGCAACGAATTGTGCAGTCGATTCACCCGGCCTCTGTGCTCGTTTGAGAATTTATATCGTTCTAAAACAACGTTCAGCTTCGGCATGAAAAAGCTGTTTGTGCACTGACAGCAGCAGAATACGTGTCCCCATCAACTGGGAAGGTATAGAATAAATGCTGCCCTTCAGTTCGGTTCATCAAGGATTCATTCATATTCACGTAACTCCCAGTACCACACTCCCCTCACTGGCTTTCCAGTTGGGGGGGGGGGAGAGGTGACTGTGAAGGACTAAAAACAATACCTGTTTTTTTATATATCAGTGGTTTATCATCAATCAAAGTGCAACAAATAAACTCACTCATAACGAAGTATATGTATTTTGAAAGCCATATTTCAGGTGAACAGATTGTTTATTGATTTTGTGTTTTGGTTGCCAGAAGTTTTTGGAAACGAATGAAGCCTCTCTAAACCATTACCCTATTCAAACCATGACCCAGTTCAAACCAAAACCGGATTCAAACCATAACCGGATTCAACTAATCCATCACCTGATTCAAACCAATACCAATTTACCTGTGAGCATATTCAAACCTTTATCCGATACCCAATTCAAACCTTTACCCGATACCCATTCAAACGATTACCCAATTCAACCTGTTACCGATTAAAACCTTTACTCAAATCAAACCTTTAGCTGATTCAAACATTTACCCTACTCAAACCTTACCCAAGCCAAACCTTCACCTGATTCAAACCTTTGCCCGATTCAAATAAACCATTACCCTACTCAAACCTTTACCAGATTCAAATAAACCATCACCCTATTCAACCTTTACCCGATTCAAACCGTTACCAGATTCAAACCATTAGCAATTCAAACCTTTACCCGATTCAAACCTAAACCAGAATTCAAACCATACTCTATTCCCTCATTTACGCTATTTACCCCTTTACCCAATTCAATTACATAAAATTATTATTTTGCACCCCTTTTTGTAATGCACAACTCCTCCCAATTCTGCAAGTACAAACTGGTAAATAGGGTAAAGGTAACAAGTACGAAGTTCACGGATGTCAGATCATCACATGTAAAGGGTAACTTCATATGCTCTTTAATCAGAAGGTGAACCAAGATCCAATTTCAAAAAAGATCATGACGTACAAAACTGCCTTCAAATCAGATCGCACTTTGTCATATTGTTATTAAACCAATGAATATTCCTTAAAAAAACACAAATATTACACACCTGTTACGTTGGAATACTCGCCAAATGTACACTTGATGCAATCGTAGCAACAAAATGGTTCACCTTTTCGAAACAATCTTCTGTGCCATGTTTACAAGGGTCACTGCAAATCGATTGGGAATCTGACAATGAAATCGACAAATAAGATTTGAAAAAAACATCATACATTGATGGCATGCTCAAGTCGTTCAAGATTTACGTGACTGCATGTGTGTTACCTTATTCCGCCATTGATTCCAAACAACAATTGTTGTGTTGATGTGAAGTTTTGTCCTTTGCAGCTGTGAATCGAACCCTCCACGAGCTGGAAACCGTAATCCACCTGTGCTGTCCGGTTGCCAGTTTAAAAACTTCATAAATAGCAGCGGGGTCTCCATTCTCATCAAAACTCATCAATTCACCAAGATTGTTTTCAAAGTAAACATTTCGAAGGTAGAACAACAAACTGAATGGGATTTACATTGAAACAAAAGAATGTGAAAGTATTTCGTCCCGAGCATTATATTTTCCCAGAAAGTACAAGAACAGAAGTATTTCTTTCATTCATAGACAAAAATAAGCAGAGGAAGATGGGTACAGAATTGTCACATATAGGAAGTCAGCTCAGGTGAGGTATGGAGCATACTCCAGAACAGCGTGTCGCTGCGTCCACTTTCACCTGTACTCCAGGGCCTACGTCTGGCCACCCCCCAGGAAGATGCCTGGCCCATCGCAATCTCCTTGAGATACTCAACAAACCTGATGCAATCATGAGGCACGTGGTCAGACCATTGGCCTCCTTCAGTCACAAGGCTCCAACGCTGAGAGAATTTGGTGAGCAGGATCAGCGTCAGGAAAATGAGCCACATGTCCGTACAGCAACAGCTGAAAGCTCACGGACTATGCAGGTAACAAATCTCATTTGAGTCTGTCTCAGCAACCAATCGTTAGACACAAAGTCCTGGTCAGAGTCCAAGTCTCACATCTGTAGAGCAAGACTGGAAGCACCAATGACTTGAAGACTTGGACTTTCATCCTCTCATACAGGTATCGGCAGCACCCACACCCATGATCCAGTGAATCCATGACAACCCAGGCATGAGCCAGACATCTGTTGTCCTTTTTCTCACAGCCAGCAGACACATAATGTCACTGCTAAGGTAAGTGAGATCTCTCCGTGACCTCAACCTCTTTGCCACAAACAGGTACACACAAGAAAGCAGCATCCAAGATGTCTTTGAATGCCTGGATCTTAGTTTTGACCCAAGAAAACCATAATCCCAGCTGGTCCGACTACTCATTCAGCACCTCAAGTCCCCCAAAAGTATCTCTGTCTCCGCAAAGATGACTGCATCATCTGTGAAATCAAGGTAAGACATCTTGACATTCCCAACGATGCAATGCAGCTTGATCTCTGTGCATCCTCCCTAGATCCATTCATACAAGTCCTGAAAAGTGTGGAAGCCAGTACACTCCCCTGAAAAACTCTAGTAACAATTAGAAATAAGTCAGAGATGGTGTCACCACATCTCCAGCCTCTCAGTTTCAGAGTATGGTTCAGACATCAGATTGATCAGTTTTTGTGGCACCACACGAAGACCAAGAATCCTCCAGGGGCATCCTGATTCACTGAATCAAATGCTTATAGAGATCAACAAAGGCAGCAAGCACCCCCTGCCAAAATGCTCGTCTGCATTCGGTGAGGACCCAAAGAGCAAGGACACGTTCAATCGTTGAGCTCTTTGGTGTAAAGCCTGACTGCTCTGGACACTGTGCTCAAGCAATGGTGGCGAACCCTTTCAATAATTATCCGAGCCAAGACCTTGCCCGGCACTGAGAGGCGTCACCCCACGGGAGTTGTTGCAGTCTTGGCGATCACCCTTCTCTTTCCAGAGGACAGAAATGCCCCTCTTCCAGTCAGTTGGATGATGCCTGTGTTCCAAGCAGAGCATAGAGCTGCGTACAATGACTTGAGTACAGCATTTCCACCAGCCTTAGAAGTTCAGCATGGATGCCACAGATGCAAGGAGCTTCAACCCATTTGACCCGGTCACCGAAGCCTGTGTTTCCACAAACGAAGGTGGACCACAGTTGATTGGAGGGTCAGCAAATAGATTGTAACACCCCTGACATCCAACTCGACAGCTGGTAGATCAGCCTGGTGCAGCCACTCAAAGTAACCAGCCCAGTGGGGCTTCACTTCGGACTCCTCTGTCAAGAGCCCACCACCCACTGCCTCTCACTGCAGAACACCGACGGATGGGTTGGAGGAAAACAATGTGCAAATTTTACTGGAGAAGCAGGACGAGAATCTCTTGACCACAGGTGATGCTCTATCCCCCCACGATTCCTCGCACGTCGGTCTCCTTGTCCACCCTTCCTGCAAGTACAGTGTTATGCCTCAGCTCCCTGAACAGCTCAGCTCTGCCATTCAGCCTGGTCCTGCGATGTTGGCATTTGTATCCAGTGTCCCTTGAGATACAAAATTCTTCGTCGACCTCTGTTGAGTTACAAGACATTCACTGGCAACATCAAGGATGGTGGTCGTGGAGGAACTCCACAAATCTTCAGGATCCCTGAAAGCACCCAGACACCCCAAATCTCCACTCATCCTGTTCACAAACTCCTCAGCTCCCCTATCATCCTTGAGCTTGCCAAAATCCAGCCTAACCTGGGATGGTACCATTCTCTTGGATTTAAACTGCAACTTCAGAGTGCTACAACAAGCCTGTGGTCAGTGTTGAGGAACTCAGCACTCTGGTAGACCCTGCAGTTTTGATCTTCCTCCAGTGACCATCAACGAGCTCATGGTCAATTCTCCTTTGACATACCACCAGCATTGGAATACCAAGTCCCGTGATGAGCTTGTGGGCACTGAAACCATGAAGCAGCCACCCTAAATCCATGACTTCTTGCAAAGTCAAGAACTTCGTTCTATTTCTGGTTCACAGTTCCAGACCCATGGAGACTAACACATGTCTCATAACCATCCCTATCAGTTCCAGTCGATGTAATGAAATCCCCCAAGATGAAAGAGTATCTCACCTGGGGCACTGATCAACCACAGACTCGAGCGTGGCATAGATTGCATTCTTCATGGTGAGATGACTTGCCTCTGTTGGAGCATTCACAGAGACCAGGAAATGACACCAAGGAGTGACGAATCCTTTGTCTAAATTTATGCACTCGTTATGCTTGTTGACCGGGGTTATCTCAATTGTCATTGGAGTCAGCTTATTGGACGCAGTGACAGCAACTATTTGGGCATTTGGGCATTTGGCATGACAGCAACCCCGACACACACTACCGCAATCTGACCCAGGAAGGTTACCCCGTGGTTTCCCTCTTCTATCAAAGATCGGGAGTGATGAAGTTTTTGCCTCAATCCTGTCATCCGGTGAGCTGCCCTGCAAAGGGAAGTACTCCATTTGCTTGGCAGGGGGAGTACATACAAAGGGGAGGACAGGAGGTACTCCCAAAAAGTGGGGTTTTTAAATTTTTTTCGGCTTTTGGAATGTTTTGCGGAATGAAGGGTTTTGCAGTGGCTGGAGTGCAAATCCTGCCACCAACCTCAAATATGAAGTAACCCAACTGAAGGAGGACGTCCGCAGACACAGTTGGGCACGAGATATGGATGGCCGTCGGCCCACAAGGAGCTCCTCCCCCATGTTAGATACAAAATGGTTCGAACATTTTTGTTAATTTGTCGTAATGTGTCGCTACATTGAAATACAAAAATGTAGACACTGACATCTCCTGTTTAAACAAAGATATTTGTTCAATCACTTCGTATTTCAACAAAAAATGTTCCAACCATAATGTACATTTCGAAAAGTGGACATATTAATTCATAACTCCTTGCTTTTCAAGATGCTTCAACCATATCCAACAGCTACTTTACAAACAGAATAACTCAATGTATAATCAATGAGCATCGGCAACATAGCACAAGCCACTGATCCTGAACCAATATATTCATGAAATTCTGGCTAGTAACAGTGTGTGGTCAGCTGCTTGTGTGGTCGCTTTTAAGTAGAGTTGCAGCTGACTCTACGTAGCAGAGAAGCTGCATTTGGATGGTGCCCTGCTCTTCAGAATGATGAATATGCGAGAAAATGAGGGAAAAATGATTGGTTTAGCTCAGCACAAGCAGGTTATTCTCAATTCTGAGTTCCCTCTGCCCATGGCTTTGTCTCCTGGGATTGCAGCTCCACTGGAGAAAGAGTCAGTTATTTCAAAGTCACGGTATGTTTGGTGAAAATATAAAAAGAGAGAAGTAAAAGAATTCCTTAAGCTTCTTGATGATCTAATTCTACAGATCATCAGCTGAAAGAGAGAAAGAGACCATGTTTATCAATGCCCAACCCTGTCTTCATATTCATATTCATTATTTTTTTAATCTCTCTATATCTCTTTCTCTATCTCTATCTCTATATCGTTCTCTCTTTTCTCTCTCTCTTTTCTCTCTCTCTCTCTCTCTCTCTCTCTCTCTTCTCTCTCTCTCTCTCTCGTTCTATCTCTATCTCCATCTCCATCTCCATCTCCATCTCATCTCCATCTCCATCTCCATCTCCATCTCCATCTCCATCTCCATTCTCCATCTCCATCTGCATCTCCATCTCCATCTCCATCTCCATCTCCATCTCCATCTCCATCTCCATCTCCATCTCCATCTCCATCTCCATCTCCATCTCCATCTCCATCTCATCTCTATCTCTCTCTATCTCTAATCTCAAGGATTTTCTGCTTTCTTGCCACCATCATGACAGAGGAGAGGCCTGGTGTGTCAAAGGTAATCCACCATGGTCTGCCTTCCATTTTGCCTGCTCAGCTATATTCCTCATGAGCAAAGGTACATGGCATTGCCAGGCAATGCCAGGTCCTCCCATCCCTCATCTCACGCATCTTCCTGTCTTCCTGTCTTCTCCCACCCCACCCCCTCCATCCAGACTCCCACCACACCCCTTCTCTTCCTCCTCCCATCACACCCCTCTGCCTCCTGGACGCCACCCCTTTTAGATCAGGTGGTGGCTCGTGCGTTTTCAAGTAAGTGAATAAAATGTGAGAAAATGACGTTTAAAACCGACTGTAAGGTATCATGATAAAAAATGTAGATCCCATAAAGTTTCATTCGCAATTAACCTTGGGTGTTCAGAAGAGTCGGCAGCCATTACCAAGAAGCTTGCACTCTGCAAGCTCCTAAGTGGCTTAAGCACCCAAACAAGCAACTCCAACGAAACAGTTGCAAAGTCCTTCCTTGGCACATGTTGAGCACCTGACCACATACAAAGCTTTCGTCATGCAAAGTCCTTCCTTGCACACCTGAGCTCCTGACCACATACAAATCTTTCATACACAGCTGATGGAGTACTGCTCTCCCTCTTGGGCTTGTGCTCCCGCCTCTCACCTTTCTCGGCTTCACGCTGTGGAACCAAGGCATTTAGGATCAATGGTATCTCTGCGATGATACTGAGCCTTAAGGTCTCTCACTCTCACTCCAGGCAGGACGTGGTTTTTCTTCTTTACCGCACCTCTCCTGGCCTTGACCCCCCCTGCTTTGTCTGTCATAATGTGTTGTTCTTCTTTCGCTGCTCCGTTAGAGGTCAACACAGCTCGTTAGTCTCCTTGTACTGATTCCGCATACTGATTTTGGCAAGGCTTTTGATGCCGGATGCCCTTCCTGACGCAACCCTGTCGCTTCTTACGACACAGGATAAGGATTGGGTTTCTCCCATTGATTCGGGCTTGCCCTACACCCTTCTTCATAGTCGTCCCCAGCGCCCAGAGCTCCCGTCCTCAAAATTCCTACAACCCAAGCCTCCGAGTAGCGGATTACAGGCGCATGCCACTACGCCCGTATGCTTTGTCTGCGATTATTGTTACCCCCCTATATTTCCGCAGCTGCTCAGGTCAGCCAGCAACCCCTTCTTGGTTAAAACGATAAAATCAAGAATCACCTGCCACTGCACCTCTTTCATTCCTCTTTTTTCCCACATCTTCGGGGGACAACTGGCACACTCTCTTCATCTCACTCTTCCCTCCAGGTCTTCAAAACAGCTGTTCACACAATCTCTTGTCTTCACCATCCAAACCAATTGATCTTTTCGACCCCTATAAATCACCCCAAACCCACCTCCTTCAAATTCCCTGCTTTCCTTCCTGACAGGTCTCTGCATGTAAGACCTGAAAATCCCTGTGGTGTCCATCTTGTTTTCGCTGGTGTCCCCACTCATCCCTCTTCGCCATCCACAGATTCCTCGTGTCTCTGTGCCACCACTGTTTTTTCCTTCCTCTCCCTCTCCCTTATTGTATGTTCTTTTTAGCTCTCAATACAAGCCGGCGAACAGTGTAGTACAAAAAATAAAATATGAAAAACCACAACTTTGTGAACATGTCACATTTATTCCCAGATTGGGAGACATCACTTATTGGTCGGATTTAAGATGCAGGATTTTTTAAATTTTTTTACACGACCGTGATGATGGCCTGGAAATTATTATTATAAGCATGGCTGAACAGAAGGAAGAAAAATCTTTCCATCCACTTTACTTTTGTGATACAATCACGTGGGCCTTAACAAGAAGGAACAAAAAACCCAATTTCAACCAGCACACTCACCTTTTAAATGTTTGGAGTAAAATATTATTTGACGTGAAGTCGCCTCTCCTCTTTTTTCGATTTTCATCACTTATTATCTTTTGTATATTTACTAAAAACTCTCTCTTGTATAAAGTATTGTATGACGTATGTATGTATGGTCCCGAAATACACCAAAACGGTACACAATAGCACCAATTTTTTAGGATTACATTACTCAACATTCTCCTGTGGATGCAGTATCAAGTTCGTTCAAATCAGGCAACGAAAAAAAAATTATAAAAAAAATCAATTCTTGATTACGTCAAATACTCTTCGGGAGATTTGATCCCAATGGCAAACAACCGAGCGTATAGTCGCTGTGAGTTATATTTTTATCTTTTCTTTAAATTATTTTAATGAAAAATCTCAAACATTAGGTATAGACAACAAACGATTTATTTTTAAGCAAAAAATAAAACATCATTTGATCTAATCTTCCTTGTCATAAATAAATAAAATTGTGTTTCGAAATTACGCACAATAATATTCGGGACTTTCTTTCCCTTTTTTTTGTCTCACATTGACACGTAATATCAAGTTTCATTCAAATCGTGGCAACGAAAAAAATTATTAAAAAAAATTCCCAGTCAGTCAAGTACTCTTCGGAGAATTTGATCAATGCAAAACAACCGCACGTATAGTTCGCTGAGCTATGTTTTTTTGGTTTTTTTTATGATTTTTTTTACAACTGACTGTCACCAGGGACCCAATGGGTTCACGGTTCGTCTATAAATACAATTCTTCCTGCCAATTGTATGGAGCTGGTTTTAATTTTGAGCTTGTCGACGTGAAGTCGAGAAGAGCTGGTAAAGCCATATACAATGTCTTCAGTTCGTGTGTAAACAGGTTGATTAAACAATTTTTCTTCCCCACTCGACATATGATTCATATGTCGCTGCGCAAAAGTGAATGGGAAAACAATTTTAAGATTTTAATCCAGGTGGTGAGATAATCAGAGAATCCAATTTAGGAGATTATGAAACCGAAGAATGTAGCGCGTTAATTCGAACAAAGAGCAGCTGTTTAGAGGCAGCTGTGACCCTACTCCTTGATCTCCCAGGTTAACACCACAAACCTTGTTAGTCGACAACATTTTTACCATGCTGCATCGAAATGTATTTAAACGTGTCATTTTCTCACAATTCATAATTATAACACAATGGCCACCACCTGTCACCATTGTCATGCAAGGGTAGATCCATAGCGATACATGGCTTCCTAAAAAAGGCCTCTTTCTTCAAGATTTTCAACTGGGATATCAACTATATTTAGTAGGTGCTGAACTCCGATTGTCAAATTAGGGTATTTGGGATGCAAATTTCTCCAAAAATTAGCATTATGGGTTTAAGGGTGATAAAGATATAAAAAATGGTGCCAATAAATTGATGAAAAACTAACTTGAAAAAGAAAGTTTGTTTTAGCATATGTTAGCACCAATGCATGTTTAACCCTTTAATGGAATGTAATTAATACAACAATATTGTTTACATTCTATGGCCCTGTTCGAGTTACTTTTTCGTGTTGTCTCGTGTTTAGTTCGTGTCCTGTGTCGTGATGTGGTGTGCCTCGTCTTTTCCGGCTTTGTTGTGTGTTGTGTTGTAGTTTGGTGTGGTTTTTGCTCGTGTGTAGTCTGCTTGGTTTTCGCGTCTTTGTGGTTTGTGTGGCTTTGTTGTAGTATTTCGTTCGTAGTTGCTGTACCGTGCGTTTCTGTTGCGTGCGTTTGTACGGTCGTTAGTGTTTTTTGTTATGTTGTGTTTGTATTTGGTAGTTTTTGTAGTTTTGGTGTTTTTTTTTTATGCTTGTTCTTTTAGTAAATGTATCTATTTTCTGTTTGTACATATATGATATATATATATATATAATTATATATATATATTATATATAGATATTATATAATACTAAATATATAGATATAAATATATATATTATATATATATATAATATATATATATATAAATTGCATTTCAAATGGCCTGATAGCTCTTAACTGTAGTGGAAGGTTTACCGTCGTACAACGCCTCTACCCCAAAACAGATGTGGACATTCCAAATAATCTTCAATCTTTATTCGGAGATGGAATCATCGATTATTCAATTTAGCTTATTAAGGGATTTCTTATATATGAAAATATATATTGGCAATCTGGAAAGTCTGGCTGGAAGCAAGCGGTCAGCTTAAAATAAATTGTGTGTCGAAGGGGTATGTCAAGATGTCTTTTTGAATCCTATCAAACTTCAGATCGCAATGATTCCCACCTTTTGAATTCAAGCTAACCTCCGAATGGCTGAGCAATAAGGCTATGAGTGTCTCTCCCTGAACCACAAAAGTTGCCCTCTTGCACCAATTATGTCTTGGGGATGACCAACATTGTTCTTATCCCCCCCCCCTTTACCCTGATATTAACCAGAACTCCCAAAAGTCCACGTATGGCAGATCAGAGTATATATGCATGTTGCTTGCTGTGTATTGAATCGCCTCTGGTTCTCCAATGCAATATGCATAGTAAATTAAATGGTTCAAAGTACAGAGGAATTGGAGTATTCTTCCAACAGGACAAATGCTGAAAAATAACTTCAATTAAGAATGTTACCATAAATTGGTAAAATTGACGAAGGATGGTCAGTGACCTCTTCAATGCCCAAATCATTCAAAAAACCCCGAATTATACAACAGAAGAAGAGAGAATACAAATACAAACTACACACGATTGAATGTAATTTTTACTCTCACCATGCAAGATGTTCATTCTCGAAGGGTGAAAACAGAGTTTGCAGAAAAAAGGCTGTCATCTTATGTAACTTCACCAATACACACCTCAAATATACATGTATCGTCTCATTAAAAGAACCAACGTTAACCTTGTGATTCGATTTTTGATCATTAGAGTTTGATGATTTCATCATCGACTGTCTCACCTCAGTGAGAAATATTTTTGGAGTGGTATTCATTGTAGAAATGGAATTATTGTAAATAATTAGTGAGGAGATATCTTCGTGGGATGAGCCATAACCCTGGGAATGGGGGTTGCGGTGGTGGTTTACACACCCAGCCATGATTTGGGTTTGGAGTGAGGGGTGTCGTGGGTTATGTCCAAACGTTATGGATGTTGCAAGGGCGCTGGGAGGGGTGTTTTCTAGAGCCATTACATTACGACCTTTTCATTAGCATATTAAAATGGAGCTAATAAAAGGATTTTTGTGGACACTTCGTTGAGCTTTCCCGAAACTTGAATGAAGTTCGAATCCGCTTTTTCCTATCAGCCGATGGATTTGCCAGGAGATCTCAAACTGAAACTGGTCAATGGGAAGAAAAAAAAAGTGACACCTACCTCCCTGAGAAGAGTAAGAAGAAATCTCGTCTCGTATTCTCAAATATTTGACCTTCATTCCTCAATCGCATATGTTCCTCTTCTGAAATATAGTAATAATCTTCACCTACTACCTCTCCAGGTCTTATTGCTCTCGTTGTTGTTGATACAATACGAA
>CM068953.1:200415993-200446815 GCA_035128595.1 Eptatretus atami
CCAAGGCATTTAGGATCAATGGTATCTCCTGCGATGATACTGAGCCTTAAGGTCTCTCACTCTCACTCCAGGCAGGACGTTGGTCTTTCTGTCTTCTACCACCTCCTCTCTGGCCTTGACCCCCCCTGCTTTGTCTGTCATATGTGTTGTTCTTCTTTCGGCTGCTCCCGTTAGGGGTCACCACAGCGGATCATCCGTTATGATCCGCACATACTGATTTGGCACAGGTTTTATGCCGGATGCCCTTCCTGACGCAACCTGGTCGCTTCTTACGACACAGGGATAAGGATTGGGTTTCGCCATGATTCCGGGCTGCCCTACACCCTCTCATAGTGCGTCCCAGCGCAGAGCTCCCGTCCTCAAACGATCCTCCAACCCAAGCCTCCGAGTAGCCGGATTACAGGCGCATGCCACTACGCCCGGTATGCTTTTGCTGCGATATGTCCCCCCTATATTTCCCGCAGGCTGCTCAAGGTCAGCCAGCAACCCTCTTCTGGAAAAACGAATAAAATCAAGATCAACTTGCTCACCTTCACTCTTTCATTCCTCTTTTTTCCCACCTTCGGGACAAACTGGCACACTCTCTTCAATCTCACTCTTCCCTCCAGGTCTTCAAAACAGCTGTTCACCACAATCTCTTGTCTTCCACCATCCAAACCAATGATCTTTTCGACCCCTATAAATCCACCCCAAACCCACCTCCTTCAAATTCCCTGCTTTCCTTCCTGACAGTCTCTGTCATGTAAGGACCTGAAAATCCCTGTGGTGTCCATCTTGTTTTCGCTGTGTTCCCCACCTCATCCCTCTCCCTTCCACAGATCTCCTCGTGTCTCTGTGCCACACTGTTTTTTCCTTCGCTCTCCCTCTCCCCTTGTTGTATGTTCTATTTGTTAGCTCTCATACAAGCCTCGACAGTGTATACAAAAAATAAAAATATGAAAAACCACTAACTTTGTGAGACATGTCACATTATTCCACAGAATGTGGGAGACATCACTTATTGAGTCGGATTTAAGATGCAGATTTTTAAATTTTTTTACCACGACCGTGATGATGGCCTGAAATTATTTAGTTTATAAGCATGGCTGAACAGAGGAAGAAAAATCTTTCCATCCACTTTACTTTGTGATACAATCACGTGGGTAACAGAAGGAACAAAACTCCATATTTGCAACCAGCACACCTCACCTTTGTAAAATGTTTGGAGTAAAATATTTATTTGACGTGAAGATCGCCTCTCCTCTTTTTTTCATTTTCATCACTTATTTATCTTTCTGTATATTACTAAAACTCTCATCTTGTATAAATGTATGTATGTACGTATGTATGTATGTTCCCGAAATACAGCCAAAACGGTACACAATAGCACCAATTTTTTAGGATTACATTACTCAACATTCTCCTGTGGTGTGCAGTATCAAGTTTCGTTCAAATCAGGCAACGAAAAAAATTATAAAAAAAATCAATTCTTGATTACGTCAAGTACTCTTCGGGAGAATTTGATCAATGCAAACAACGTGAGCGGTATAGTTCGCTGGAGTTATATTTTTTATTTTTTCTTGAAATTATTTAATGAAAAATCTCAAACATTTAGTATAGACAACAAACGATTTATTTTTAAGCAAAAAATAAACATCGCCATTTTGATCTAATACTTCCGTGTTCATAAATAAATAAAATTGTGTTTCGAAGATTACGCACAATAATTTATTCGACTTTCTTTTCTCCTTTTTTTTGTCTCACATTGACACGTAATATCAAGTTTCATTCAAATCGGGCAACGAAAAAAAGTTATTAAAAAATAAATTCCCGATTCAGTCAAGTACTCTTCGGGAGAATTTGATCAATGCAAACAACCGCAGCGGTATAGTTCGCTGGAGCTATGTTTTTTGGTTGTTTTTTTATGATTTTTTTTTATCAACTGCTGTCACAGCGGGAACCCAATGGGTTCACGGGTCGTCTATTATAATACAATTCTTCCTGCCAATTGTATGGAGCATGGTTTTAATTTTGAGCTTGTCGACGATGAAGTCGAGAAGAGCTGGTAAAGCCATAACAATGTCCTTCAGTCTGTAAACAGGTTGATTAACAATTTTCTTCCCCCACTCGACATGATGATTCATGATGTCGCTGCGCAAAGTGCATGGAGCAATTTTAAAATTTTTAATCCAGGTGGTGAGATAATCAGAGAATCCATATTTATGAAAGCGAAATGTTTGTTTGTGACCCTACTCCTCTGATCTCCCAAGGTTAATCACCACAAAACCTTGTAGGACAACATTTTTTACCATGCTGCATCGAAATAGGGGTTTTAAACTGTCATTTTCTCACAATTCATAACTTATAAACACAATGGCCACCACCTGTCACCATGTCTGCAAGGGTAGATCCATACATACAATGCTTCCTAAAAAGGCCTCTTTCTTTCAGATTTCAACTTGGATATCAATATATTTAGTGAGGTGCTGAACTCCGATTGTCAAATAGGGTATTTTGGATGCAAATTTCTCCAAAATTAGCATTATGGGTTTAAGGGTGATAAAGATATAAAAAATGTTGCCAATTAAATTTGATTGAAAACTAACTTGAAAAAGTAAAGTTTTTTAGCATATAGCACAATGCATTGTTATAACCCTTTAATGGGAAATGTAATTGAATACAACATGATTGTTACATCTATGTGCTCGAACATGTATCTATTTTCTGTTTGTACATATATATATATATATATATATATATATATATATATATATATATATAGATATATATCCATATAATATTATATATATATATATATATATATATATAAATTTGCATTTCAAATGGCCTGATAGCTCTTTACTGTAGTGGAAGGTTACCAGTCTACAACCCTCTTACCCAAAACAGATTGGCATTCCAAATAATCTTCAATCTTTATTCGGTAGAATGGAATCATCGATTATTCAATTTAGCTTATTAAGGGATTCTTATATATGAATAATTATATATTGGCATCTGAAAGTCTGGCTGGAAGCAGCGGTCGAGCTTAAATAGAATGTGTGTGAAGGTAATGTCAAGATGTCTTTTTGAACTCCTATCAAACTTCAGATCGCAAATGATCCCCAGCCCTTTGAATTCAAGCTAACCTCCGAATGGCTGATGCAATAAGGCTATGAGTGATCTCTTCCCTGAACCACAAAACTGCCCTCTTGGCACCATTATGTCTTGGGGATGACCAGACATTGTCTTATCCCCCCCCCCCTTTACCCCTGCATATTATACCAGAACTCAAAAAGTCCACGTATGGCAGAATCAGAGTATATATGCATGTTGCTTGCTGGTGTTATTGAATCGCCTCTGGTTCTCCATATGCAATATGCATATGTATTAAATGGTTCAAATGTACAAGAGGAATTGAGTATTCTTCAACAGTATCAAATGTGAAAAATAACTGTCAATTAAGATGTTACCATAATTGGTAAAATTGACGAAGGAGGAGTCACGTGACCTCTCAAATGCCCAAATCATTCAAAAACCGAATATACTACAAATACAAACTACACATCGATTGAAATGTAATTTTTACTGCTCACATGAAGATGTTATTCTCAAGGGTGAAAACAGAGTTTGCAGAAAAAAGGCTGTCATCTTATGTAACTTCACCAAATACACACCTCAAATATACATGTATCGTCTCATTTAAAAGAACCAAGTTAACCTTGTGATTCGATTTTTGATCATAGATGTTTGATTGATTTCATCATCGATGTCTCACCTCAAGTGAGAAATATTTTTGGAGTGTGTATTATTGGTAGAAATGGGAATTCATTGTAAATATTCAGTGAGGAGATATCGTCGTGGGTGGAGCCAGTAACCCTGGAATGGGGGTTGGGGGTTGTGGTTTACACACCCAGCGCATGGATGTTGGGGTTTGGAGTGAGGGGTGGTCGTGGGTTTATGTCCAAACGTTATGGAGTGTTGCAAGGGGCCTGGGGGGGGGGGTGTTTCTAGAGCCATTACATTACGACCTTTTTCATTACATATTAAAATGAGCTATTAAAAGGATTTTTTGGACACTTCTGTGTGAGCTTTCCCGAAACTTGAATGAAGTTCGAATCCAGCTTTTCTCTATCAGCCATGGATTTGCCAGGAGATCTCACTGGAAACTGGTCAATGGAAGAAAAAAAAGTGACACCACCTCCCTGAGAAGAGTAAGAAGAGGGAGGAAGAAGAGGCTGCAGCAGGAAAATAGGTTGTCCATCTCCATATATAAAAGCATTTTTTTTTCTTTATTGTCGTGTTGCACTCCTGAGTCAATTTATTTACTAATGTGAGATAATTTCTTCACTACAGCTTCACTCCTTTACACCCTGTAGATGCCTTTCGACCCTTCACACTGTCTCAACCATTTCATACCAATTTAAACCCTGTTTATACCTTTTAGAGTCCTTCAGAAGCCTGGTGTTGGCTTAGTGGTTTGGGCGGCAGCTTGGGATCCTAGGGTCCTGAGTTCAACCCCGTTGGCCACTGAATTAACACACCAGGGGATTGACTGAGCCTGTCATCCTTCCGAGGTTGGTGAAACGAGTACCAGTGTGTACTGGTGGAGGGGCACTGCATCAGCCACAGTCACACTTCCAAGAAATGATAGCTACCCTGGCAGCTAAGCTGCCATATGGAAGAAGAAGAAGAGTCCTTCACACCCATTTCAACCCTTTTGAGACATATATATATATATATATATATATATATATATATATATATATATATATATACCTTCTTCAATCCTTTTGAAACTTTTCAGACCTCCAGACCTTTTTCGACCCTTTGTGCAATTTCACACCATTTTGAAACTTCAGTCCCCTTCACCGGTAGATCCCTTTAGACATTGAGACACATTTAAGACCATTACACTCCTTTAAACCTTTTTATGACCCTTAAGATCTTTAAAACACTTTAGGCCCATTTCTGACCCAGAAGAAATTTGGGAAACTGTATCTCTCAGATCCCTTCGACCCGTCAGACCTTTAGACCTTTTTTGCCCTTTTAAGACCCTTAAGCCACTTTAAGGAGGAGTTTGTCTCTTGAGGGAACTGCTGTGATTGTCCGTGATAAGCAATCATGGAACTCCTTCTTTGTATCATCTGGATTGGTCATCATTGGGGAATAGGCACTGATGACAGTGGCATGGTGCCCATTTGCGAACTTAATGGGCATGGTCATCGGTCTTTCATTTATTCCCTTCCGAAGGCACACCAGATGTTGCATACATGATGTCCGGATTGCAAAGCCAACTACTGTCTGGTGTGGCAGTGATTCTGGCTTCCCAATCCAATAGAAAGTGGAGCCAGCTCCAACCTCCATAAGCTGTGATTTGTCAGCAAGATGCGTTTCACTGAATGCCGCAAAGTCAACATCATGTTGGCCAAAAAAGCGGGCAACGATGTTGGTTTTTCTCTGAATGTAATTGCCACCATCAGTCAATGTGCGAACATTCCAGGCTCCAAATACAAAAGTAATTGTTTTTCTTTGTACCTTACTTCGACTGCAGAATTGGGCGACCAGCTGGCCGTGGTCTACCAGTAGGCACAAGTAGGACGAGCTGTTTTGGGCTACCTTTTGCAGGCCTTCCTCCGACTCGGGGGAGCAGGCTCGCAATGAAAAATGGCTGCTCAGACACTCCAGCAGGACACGAATGCTGCAGTCGCCCTGATTCCACAATGAACAACCATCACAATGAAGTTGCCGATGTGCAGGTACATGACTAAGAGCTTCCAGTGACACCCTTCACCTGCTCTTGATGCCACTTCCTATCACTGCAGGACTTTGCACAATTTTGGCTGCAGGACAGCCTGCACTACTATTTTAGTAGTGATGGTTCATGCAGGCCCACCACCACTCTTTCTTTCCTACAAGATCTGTCACCGGGTCACAGAATCTGAGCACACAACGTCCTCGAGCAGGACCGCGTCTGTTGACCAGAATCCAAGTATATTTGTAACTGCACTTACCGCAACAGAGGCTGCGTGCTACTTAACCTATAACTGGGGGAAAAAGGGTTTTTACGGTGATGCAAAACCGCCAGACACATGTTCCATCATCACTTCATGGAGGCTTTTCAAGGAAGTAGATCTGCGAGGTACTACCCCATCTCCAGCTAGGACACATGCTCGCTTTTTAATCCATATGCCAGTGTTTGGATCTAGGGTGAATTCTTGATGTTTTGCGGCTACTTTTCTGCTGGAAGATGGTGTAGTACCTGGTAGCTTCTCATTAATGAAGATTTAAACTGAATTCCCGTTTCTGCCAAGGCACACTCATTTGAGGTGAGACATCTACGAATCTGTCTGTGACGAGTACCCTGATAGTAACTCCAAATGTAATCTTGGTTTTTTTGTCAATCACATATCACGAGATTCATTTCACGAGATGATTTGTTGTTCAATTTAAACCTCTTGATTGAACCTCTTAATTACTCTTGCCAGAGGAGTGGGCATTGCATTGTGGTCCGTTTGGCTGCATAAAACGTGAGTAGGTGTATTAATTAATTACATACTATTGAAAAACCTTAAGACTCCTTAGACTTTTTATGACCCCAAAGACTCTTAAGAACCTTAAAAACCCAAATGACTGAATAACTTTTCGACCTTTAAGACCCTTTAGATTGTTTAGAACCCTCATACCCTTTCAGACCCCTAAGACCCTTAAGATCTCAAAGACCCTTCAACCCTTTAGAACCCAAAGATCCTTTATAACCTTAAGACCCTCCAAGACATCTAAAACCCTTAAATCCCCGAAGACCCTGTAGAGCCTGAAGACACTTGAAAACATTAAGACCAGTTAAGACCCTGAAGACACTTTAAGACCCCCTAAGACCCTTTAAAACCCTAAGACCCTTCAGAGCATGAAGACCCCTCAGAACGTTCAGAACCATAAGACCCTTCAACACTGCTAAGACCCTTAAAACCTCCAACAGCACTTGTTATTACACGAACCTCAATTGAGAACCCGCTTATCCAACATAGTTTTGCGTCCCAACGACAACCATCCTCCACCGGGAGATGAGCATCTGTCCCACTTGGTGGGACTATTCATTATTATTGTCATCCTCTATGTACTGTACAAGGCTAAATGTGATTTTGTTTTAAAAAAAAAAATCTTGATTTTGTTGCAGTTTTTCTGAATTTACAGGAATTAATTTCTGATCATACATTGTGTGAGAATTTTTAAACGTTGTGATGAACTGCTTAAGCCTTTTCATTACACAAAAAGAATACCTGGCGGTGAGAAAATTCAGACATGTTGGCACATAGGCCATTTTCAAACGGACCAACTCCTGGAACACATTTGCCCAAGTCATGTAAGGCATGTGTGATTGAGTACACAGCCATGTATATGTTGTAAGTCACTCGGAGCTCAGATGCATCCGTGAATACTGTGTTTGCATCCAACAAACTCTCATGACCTGTACATGGCTGAGTAAGTTCAGGTGCAATTTTCCAGGTGCAATTGAAAGTTACCTCCCAAAGTTCCAGCAGAAATTCATCCAGTGAGCCATCTTTCCTGGAATGTTCTTCATCTTTTGCATCACCTTTGCTCAGATTGCTCATACTATCGGAGAGTTTCATTGTAGTTTGTGGTTGTACATCAACTGCACTCTTATTTTCTTTTAATATTTGAGAATATGCGATTTTATTTGGAAATCTGATGGATAACCCATGCTTTGCTGTCATTTCTTGAAAAAAGGAAACTCCCTTATGTTTTTCACAAAAAACAGTCCTTTTGATGTCAGGTTTCAAGTTTATAAGGAATTCATGAAACCCAGGAATTTTTCCTTGCCGTAAAGCAAATCCCATTGTACCTTGGAAAATGTTTCTAAAAGGTGGATCTTTCAGGTAAAAAGAATCAATCCATGATTCTGTAGCAATCCAGTTCATTCCTGTTATATTTCTTTGTAAAATTTCTTCTGCAAATGGAAGCAAGTCAGTTTCTGTACTAAACAATAAAACAGCTTTTGCTTTTGCTTGAACAATTACATCAACTACATCAAAATGATTTGCAGATTGGGCAAGGGGGGAACGGGAAAGAATGAGAACAAGATAAATAAATGCTATGCATGATTCTCATTGTTTCAAACTGCATTTTATGATATTAATTTGCCTTTAAAAGCCTTTATCAGTCTACAGCAGGATGAAGGACTCTCTCAGAATGGTTCATTTTTTTTATCGTCTCTGCAACTCATTGCCATGCACTCGAGTGAAGTTTTCAATATTTGATCAGAAAATGACCTTCAGATAGGTTTAAATTACTCAATTGCTTCGTTTATTCCAGTATTGCATACAACTAGTATGGCCCCGTAGGGGCGGGCCCGTAAGGGTGTAAACGACGACTGGATTGGGGCATTATTTCAATTAGATCGGACCAACCGTATCATAAATGGCCATAACTTGGGAAACACCTGGGAAACATGCTCAGGTCCCAGCGTCAATTGTGACGTCATATCAAATGAAGAAGAATTGTGATGCCCCTCTCTCTCACCCCCCCCGCGCTCCCCCCAGTCTCGCCCCTCCTCTCTCCCCCCTCCTCTCTCGCCCTCTCTCTCGCCCCACTCTCACCCCCTCTCTCCCCTCCTCTCTCCCCCTCCTCTCTCCCCTCTCTTGAATTGTGATGCCCCCTCTCTCTCACCCCCTCTCTCCCTCTCTCACCCCCCTCTCTCCCCCCTCTCTCCCTCCCCTCTCTCGCCCCCTCTCTGCCCACCCCTCTCTCCCCCCTCTTTCTCCCCACCTCTTTCTCCCCCCTCTCTCACCCCTCTCTCTCCCCCTCTCTCCCCCCCTCTCTCACCCCTAGTCTCACCCCTCTCTATTCCCCCTCTCTCTCCCCCTCTTTCTCCCCCCTCTCTCTCCCCCTCCTCTCTCGCCATTCTCTCTCGCCCCTTCTCTCGCCCCCACTCCCAACCCCTCTCACACCCCCCCTCTCACACCCCCTCTCCCGTCCCTCTCTCGCTCTCTCTCTCTCATCCCCACTCCACCCCCTCTCTCTCCCCCCCTTCTTGCCCCCCTCTCTCCCCCTAGTCTCGCCCTTCCTCTCTCCCCCCCTCCTCTCTCGCCCCTCTCTCTCACCCCCACTCTCATCCCCCCGTCTCCCGTCCCCCTCTCTCGCAGATATTGGTCGACAGATAAATGGCCGTAACTTGGGAACCGCTCGTCCGATATAATCAAACCTCGAAAAGGCACATCCGCGGGTCCCCAGCAATATTCTGGCAAGTTTCAATCAGATCGGACCGTCAATCGTGCAAAAAAATAAATAAATAAATAAATAAACATTAATTGTGACGTCATTCGTGACGTCATAGCACCGTGTCTTGTCATTGGTCGACAGATAAATGGCTGTAACTTGGGAACTGGTCGTCCGATTGATATCAAACTCGAAAGGCACATCCGCGGGCCCGGCAATATTCCTGGCAAGTTTCAATCCGAGAGAAGCATTGTGACGTCATTCGTGATGTCATAGCACCGTGTCCTGTCTGATTGACAGACAATATATAGGTCGTTGTTGGTTGACAGACATTGGTCATTGTATCACGTTATTCTTTTTATTCAATTATTGTGCTATTATTGTGTACTGCCAATTATAGTGCTATTATTATTATTATTATTAAGATGCTGTTATCATTATTCTGAGAAAAAATGGCATGATAAGGTGATATGGTGGAACGACACTTCAGCTGCCATATATACACCTTTTCAACTGAAAAAAGCAATAAAATGGCCGTAACTTGGGAACCGCTCGTCCGATTGACATCAAACCTCGAAAACGCACAACTGCGGGCCCCGGCAATATTCCTGGCAAGTTTCAATCAGATCGGACCGGCGGTCGTCGAGAAACGGCGGTCGCAGACAAACAAACAGGCAGACAGACACCCACACAGAGATTGCTGGAATTATAGATAGATGATACATTGTATGGCTTTGAAGAGCTCAGATTATATTTTCATAAATAACTCGATCGTATTCATAGAACACATACACTGCACAGTCATGAGAAGAACTTGGTGAAAGCCAATTTTTTTTTTTAATCTCTGGGCATAAGGATTTGTTTAATTCACTAGGTAAGTTCTCAGGGGTGGGTGTCATCCAAGTAATATGCACTACAGCAAATGGTCATGTAACATGTGGCAATTTTTCAATTTCCCCTGTTGAACAGTTTTTGATGTACATTCTTAACAAAATGCAGACATGTACGTATGCGACCAATTGCTTAACCCTGGTGTTTGGTTCATGTGCATGGGGTAAAAAAAAAAAAAACACTCCGAGAGCGACACTTGGCAAAGCAGAACAAAGCAGAATGGCACTCGATGGAGTGAATACCTCTGCCAAGCTGTACAGTTTAAGTTTTGTATCACACTGATACACTGGATCTGAATCGAAATCGAATCAGCTTGTTCTTGTGATATATCCAACTAAAATCCACGTATATTTGTCAATACTCGTCCACACAACTTTTTGAGATGTGTTGTGTGTGTGTGTGTGTGTGTGTGTGTGTGTGTGTGTGTGTGTGTGTGTTGTGTGTGTGTGTGTGTGTGTGTGTGTATATATATATATATATATATATATATATATATATATATATATATATATATATATATATATATGTATATATGTATAATATATAATATATATATTATCCTGTTGATGTGCACATCCTGTCGATTCAGGTGTGGCTATCTTACCTTTGAGGAGTGATAAGATAGCATTTGGGAAACTAACTTTAAGTTAGCTGATATTGAACCCCATGCTAAGGTGAACAGCAGTGAACTGTCAAAAGTGCGTCCTTGTAGTGCATGACATTCAATCTTCTTTGGTCCATCTCAATCGATCCATGGCTGTGATTCTGTCGCTCTCAAATGTGGCATTGGTGGACTTAATGATTGAGTATTGCTCACCTGTCAGGACTGCAAGCACTCATTCTAAACATGTGGATGCCCAGTTGGTTACCAGTCCTGGCCAATATTGTTTATAATTGCTGCCCAATATCTACCCCCTCCTTCCATGAAGGAACAAAGTGAGACTCACCCAGTTTCTTATAGGCGGTTTCATCCAGCACATTTGGGAGTGTTTTATGGAAAGCAATACAAACACCATCTGCTTCTGCTTCAGATAAAAACTGTGTTATTCCATTCCGTCCGTATTCATCATCAACTGATATTGTTCCAATGTAGTGCCAAGCAAAGTACTGAACCATGTTAGCAATAGCAGTGGCTTGAAACACATCACTCGGGACTGTGCGCACGAATGAAGGAAACTGTTTTTTGTCACTCAGGCACTTGCAAGTCGATGTAATTCCTACCTTCAAGTATAACACTTGTTTCACCATAATTTATACTTTTAAATTGCATATTCATCTACGGCTCATAACAAGTATGATACACTCTCTTAAATAATACCGGAAATGATAACTCTTCTTACATTTTAAGAGGAATGAACATTATTTTCGACGATACATTAAGACAGTAGTTTTACAACATTGATGAATTTTAAATTGAACACATGTATTCATTTTCAGGAGAAAATAACATTAAATAAAATAAAATAAAATAATCCTCGGATGCTTGTCACGTCTGCAAATGATTTGCATTCTTTAAAAAAAGTATAAACAAGACAAATTATCGAACAAAGTCAAAATAACTTTGCAAAGGCACCTGTGGGATGTTGTAGAGTCCCAACACTTTGTTCAAATTCAGGGAAAGTGAAGAAGAGAATGGACCAATGACAGCAGTAGGAGGGCAACTGATGCTTTGATCAAATTGTGTTCTCGAACCCAAGATTGATAATGCTGCTTCCATAACCTTCGGGATAGCATAGCACGTGTCATAAATAACATAACCAAGAGTGATATTGGGCAGCAATAATGAGTTTTTGTTTATCTCGGAAATTGTGAATACAATTGCCATCAATTCCCGTAAAAAATTTTCATTCCATCTGTAAAACACCATCTGACATTCTTTCATTTTATTCTGCTATAAATTATGCAGAGAAAATGAATTTTGACAAATATAAAATAGATAGCATCTGAAGATGTAAAGCCTGTCTGCTTTGTATTCAGACTTCTTCTTATTCTGTGTGCAAAATGGTACATATGACCTTTTGACCAAATTCTTCATTTGTCTTCCCCACATTCTCATAATAAAGCTTTATCGAAAATTTAATGAAAAAAGCCCAAATGGTGAAAAATTACGACTTACAAAAGCTAAAATTGATATATTTTTTGTTTTTTTTAATCAATTCCACTGATTTTGGTGGCATGATTTCATCCTTTCAATTGGCTATGAACAACCCTACATCACAACTGATACCGACGATGAAGGTATACCGACCACTGAAGCTATGCCCCAATTACCAGTTTACTGTTACTCATTTTTCCGAGCTAAGAAGGATGACAGTCTGAGGCAACCACACCTGATGTTAATTCAGTGGCCAACGATGATCAAACCCAGGACCCTAAGATCTCAAGCCCACCACCCTAACCACGAAGCCAACAGCAGGCTTGAAATCTCAAATTATAATAAAAATTTCAGGTCAATTGGATGAAAAGTAATGATTTTATGTGATGCTGAACTTTGACCTTTTGACTTTTGACCAAATTTTTAATTTGATTTCTCCATATTCTCATAAAAAAGCTTTGTTGAAAATTTGATGACAAACCTCAAAGGATTAGAAGCCGGCTTCATCGTTAAACATATTTATATATAAATATATATATATACATATATATATATACATATACACGAGGGGCAAAAAATCTATTGTGCCTGATGAAGCCAGCTGTGTAGCTAGCGATACGTTGCCCGGGACCTGGTTTGCTCTCGCTTTTTTGCTCAAATTAGTGTAGTCGATGTCGTTTTTTACTTTCGGTTGGAAGCACTTTCATTTAATCCATATATATATATATATATATATATATATATATATATATATACATGTGATATTCATATCATATATAATTAGACTATGTAATATAGACATGAACAGAGACATTTTGAAGGACATTACCATAAAAAGGAAACCACAAAGCTTTTTGTAATGCTCTCTTCAGTTGAAATTCACACAAAGTGAGTGTCACTTTGTGCGAATTTCACCTGAAGAGAGTACAACGATAAGCTTTCTGGTTTTCTTTTTTATGGTAATGTCCTTCAAAATGTCTCTGTTTATGTCTGTATTAAAGAAGATTTTTGAAGGTTTTTAAAAAAACATACATATATTCGTAAACAATTGTATATTGAAGATAAAATTAAGATAAAACTGTTGGCATAACTTTGGATTATTGTGACAATCTCATGTGTATAACTTTTTCAATGACTGATCTGAGAAAACATTTCCGTTTCCATCACTCAAAACAATTGTGTGGTCCATCTCCTTATACACTCTTAATTTACTTTACTTTTCTTGGGAGGTTAACCATGATTTATAATTATGTGACATGTATTGGAGAAGTAAAGTATGCACGGCCTTTCCTTATGAGATTTCTTATAAAACATGTACTCCACCAGAATTTCTTGCATACTTACATTTTGCAGCCAGGAAAGTTTGGAATCTTTCTAAAAGATTGCTGAATTCTGTCCATGCCATAATGGACGTCAATCATTCCAGTAATCATGATGTCTCCACTTGTTGTAATGCTGCGCAAGCTATGATTTTCTTTGATCTGACAAGGATTTCCGAAAACTGTAGATAAGCAGGAACAGCAAAGAACTGCAATGAATACTGTCTGAGGTTTAAAAGGTGTAACAGTATGGTTTCTTTTTTCATGTGGTGTGACATATATTTTGTTTTTAAACATTGTGCACATTGCCATAAATATAGCACACAGCAGTTTTCCACTTGATTTATATGGTTTTAAACATTGCAGCCTCACAAGAGACTTTTCAAAATTACCTCAAAATGCACTTAATGAAAAGTATAACAACATCAAATATTCAATTTTAAATTCATTCTGATAATTTAAGAAATAGAGTGCAATTAACAGCAAATCATGTTATGTATAATTGGAAGTTATTTTTCTCAAATTGAGCCATTTTATGTTTTGTTATATTCTGAAACTCCACGCAAGATGACTCTTACGTAGTTGAACGAGTTGACTGCATGGATTCCTACATTGTTAATACACCTTATTATTGATTGGTGATTCTTTCCTTTCTGTGTTGCATCTATCGTTGAACCTTTGGAATGTTTTAAAAGGTGAAAGTGAAGATGTGTTGAATCAGCTTAACTGTCCTATTTGTTTGAAATATTTGGCCTCTCTGTATATTGCATGTATTGCTGCAAGTGGCAAATACGTTTTATAAACGAGAGATTCCGTATAGAATCATACAGGCTTTAAAGAAAGGACATGGGAAGGATCTTTTCACCTCTTGCTTTATGTTTCAAAGCACATATATTAGGTTTGTTTGTCTACTTTGAATAACAGGCATGATGGAAGCCATCTGAAGTTGATAGGCCAAACTGAACAGTGCACAGATGAACTTCAGCTGTACTGACACTTTTCCGAGAAACAGATGATTTTGGAATAAGCTTTGAAAAAAAGCTATCACCTTTTTCTGCCCTGTAAAGAAAGATATTTTGGACAAAGTTAGTTCTGTGATTCCATCCTTCGGCACAGACTGTGCTACCTGCACACTCAGTGGGGGGGGGGGGGGGATGTTATTATGTAAATGTGTCAGGTGTCGCTACACCCTGAGGTGGTGGCAGAGGGTATTCCAAGTTCCTGTTTTTACCTGGGCAACGCTGCTGAGGTGGAAGCACTCTTCGCACGGGTAAATTTGTCTTCAACCCTTCTCCTCCTCTTCTCCACAATGGCAAGCCCTCAGTCAATACACATATTTCTATTCAAACACCAATGCATCAGTGAATTAATCCCCACCATTATATACCAAGGCAGCACATAGTTAGCCTGCCTGAGGGATGGGGTGAGGTGAGTGGGGGCGGGCAGAAGAGCTCCATGGACAGAGAATGGGCAGAGGTGCCAGTGAGGTGGGGGGGAGAGGTGGGCAGGGCTCTGTCGACCTAGGGAGCAGGAGAGCCAGTGGTGTTAGTTGGGAGGGTGCATCTACTATAAATTGATGAATGGTGTTGGTGGTTTGTGTGTGTGTTTGTGTGTGTGTTGTGCTTTTTGTGTCTAAATTACGTACTTCTATTCATTAATTACATCCTATTGGAATGACCTGTCGACCCTTTGGACTGCTGAGACCCCTTCAAATGTCGAAGACCCTTTAAGACCCCCAATATGCTTAATACCCAAAAGACCCAGAGGACCCCAAATACGAAAAAGACAAAAAAGTCGCAGATGACCCAAAAGACCCAGATGATCCAAAAGTCCCTGAGGATCCAAAATACCATGAAGACACAAAAGACCTCCAAGTCCCCTCATACCCTTTAAGGCTCCTTTTTCCTTTAAGACCCTTTCAACACTTTCGACACCATTAGATCCCTTCACCAATTTGATCTTCATACCCTTTTGATCCCTGTAACCTTTAGACTGTTACACCCTTTGATTCCCTTTCGACCCCTTTGACCTTGACACCATTTAGACCCCTTAAAGCCTTCAGACATATTAGACAACTTAGAGCATTAAACCACTTGGATCTTTACATGTTGCAAATAAATGTCAAATAAATATATTCTATATACAAAGGAGCAAGTGTATGTGATTACGTATGTATGCATATATGTATGTATGTATGTATGTTTGTATGTGCAGTATATCCACTCTCCACCCATTGGTTGGACAGCTGACATGACATCACCCACAATTGTAACCTGAAATACCTCACCTAAAGTGCCAAGAGGACCGCAAAGAACTCCACCCCCCCCGCCCAAGGACCCAAAACACCCAGAACACCCCAAATAACCCAAAGACCCCAAAGACCAAAATACCCAAAGACCTAAAAGACGCAAAATTACTAAAATACCCTGAAGACCCAAAAGACTAAAAAGACCCCAAAATCCACAAGACGAAAAGATCCCAGGACCCGAAAGACCAAAACCAAAACACTCAAAAGACCCAGAAGACCTGAAGACCTAAAAGTAGCGTCTAAAGGGAGGGTTTGACACAATGTGTCGCATTTCTCAAAGTTGCAATATTCGCTCGCTTACTCTCACTCATATTTCTCCTTTTCAAACTGGAACACAATACTTTCTCAAAGTATTTGTTTCTTTCTACCCCCGATAATCCACCCAAGCCCACCTCCTTCAAATTCCCTGCTTTCCTTCCTGAAAGTCCCTGTAATGTCCATCTTGTATTCCCCATGTTCCCTGCCCCATCCCTCTCCCTTCCACAGATCTCCTAATGTCTCTGTTCCCCATTGGTTTGTCCTTCGCACTCCCGCCCCTCTTGTCTCATGCCCCCCTTGCTGTGTGTTGTGTGTTAGCTCTCACACGAGCCTCAAAAAGGTATACAAAAAAAACACTTCCGTTTTTCCCACAACTTCCCTGCAGGGGGCTGTGTGGGGGGTTGCTTTCCTTTCATATTATCATTTCTTTAACCAAATTGAGTCATCTAAGAGATCCTATAAATATTTGTTCATGTTTCATTTTCAGGAATAGCTTAATTTATTAATCAGTAAAAAATGTGGCAGTATCCCCTTTAGAACCCCCAAGCCCATTTTTATTCATACATATCCTTTAAACGCATAAGGTATTTAATTTATTCCATCACTCTTTCCAGATCTTTTATCATCAAATGCTGTTAGAGCTTTCTTTCTTACAGTCTCTGAGAATATTTCGTGTTTGTAATTTATAATAAGATTCCTCTCTCCATAACCATCTTTTCTCTTCCACACACATTCAAGTAATGTTGAAAGTTAATTGTCTCTTTTAATATACTCTTCTTTAGACCTTTAAGTTTCTTTTCACATTTTAATTCATTTAGCCCTATCGTTAAGTATTTATAAGCATATGCCTTTGATCAAACACCTTCAAATTCACTTTGTGTATTTTCACCTAATTCATCTTTAAATTATCAATAACCTTATTCTTATTCGAAAAGAGTGGGTTATTAAATTACTTGTATCATAAATATCTTCATCTTCTTTCATGTCCTGATAAACATCATCTGTATTTATCTCTAGTATGAAGCTATCTGTATCCATATATAGCAACAAAATATTCTCACCATATCCTTTCTTTAGATTATTATAAAAGTAATCATACATTAAATACTTTGAAAGATCTGAAACAGATGTTCCTACATAATCCGTTTATCTATCTTTATACTCTCTTTTTTCAAATGAACAGCACAAAAATTATCTGTAAATATTTATGCTCTTTTAAAGCTTGGTTTATTTATCAGCTTCTCTGCCTGCTCACAAGTTTTAGCAATTCTTCCATTTTTTCCACTGTATTCCATATATTTTCCATTGTTTTACCAAATACAGAATTATTCATCAACTTGTAAAACTCCTTCTCCAAATCATTATTAGCCATTCTTCTCATCCTTGTATCATAATCAATATATTTACCGAACTAATGACTTTGACTAAACTTTATGTCCCATGTACCTATTTAACTTTTCGTCCTGCTTCTAAAAATTGTGTTAGATTTATTTGATGTTAAAATACTGTACTTCTCATTATCAAACAATGTTGTCAGTAATTTAGTTGTCGGAATTTATTTAAAATCATTTGAAGAACTAAAGAAATGTTGTTGATAACCAGCGAATAGCTCTTGATTGGGGATCTCTTTTTCAGCTTTGTGTGGAAGGTCTTTAAGTTTGTTATGAAGTTTTCTAAGATAGTTTAAATCTACTTCAAAATAATACCCACAACCATGTTTATCTAATTCTTCTTGACTTTTGGAGATTGTATCATCGAAGATAGATGTGTACTCGTATTCTTTCACCCATTTAATATTAACAGAGGGTTGAGGTTCAGACATTGCCCAGCCACACAATTTATTAGCATCAAGGTACATTAAGAAAGATGTGGGCTTGTCAGGTGAGAAATCTGGAAGATATTAGGTATTTGCCTTTGCATATCTATTTGAACAAACTTGTGAAATTCTTCCTCTTTTAGCCTTCTCGATCATCAAGAGCATATCTACATCACTTAGAAGATCAAGGAGTTGTTTCGTCATTTTTGACATAGCACTCCAGGTTAGTTCAGGAGTTGAATAATAATGGACAGGATCAATTCCACAGGAATGTTGATGATAAAAAAAACTTCTCTAAATGTCTTATACACATCAGCTAGTAATAAAACATCATCTATTAAATAAAGGTCATGATATTCACCCATATTCTTTATCTCAAACTCTTTCCAAACTTGTTTTGCTCTTTCATATTCTTCACCCTTAATATGATATATTCCTAACTTGTTATAAAAACGCTTTTTAGGAGGAAGTCTTGTTTCTTTTAATCTTTCAAAGGAATCCATAAAATCACATGGGTAATGCTCTGTATAGAAAGAAGAGGAATATCTTTATCCAAGTCGGCTTCAGTCCTAAATTGACGAGAAAGTACAGGAAAATGGATGTTTGAAACCAAAGAACTTAGAGAGCTTGCCATAAATTATTAACTCAATAAATCTAATAGTTGTATTTCCACCCATTTCATGAGTATAAATCTGTTTTGTAAATGAGATCGAATTTTGATCTGTATTGGGAATTGCTATTATCATTCCAGGAGTCTAACTTAGTTCTTTTATAAAGAGATGCATATTATAATGACAATTACTATGAAGAAATACAGGTATGAATGTCGGGATTATATAATTAAGATTTCAATTATTATGAGCTGCTCCTCTATATTTCCCCATTATATGGCAATGATCTCTAACCCTTTTATCAGTTTTTACCAAAGTCTCTGAGCATATATGACAAATCCTTGCTTCTTCAAATTATTTCTCTTCATTTGGATATAAGTTACGGGGTTTATTTGTTCTTGACATAATTTTAGTTAGCTTAATACAATCATCCTCAATCCTTTTAACAAATTCATCAGTAGCATCAGGTGTTCTATACAACTTCAACTTATCATATTTACCTCCTGCAGATGATTTAATGCAATAATAAAACCCACAAGGAACATGCTTTTGATATTTTTTAATATCAGTCTTTTCCAAGATGCTCTCAAAATCAGCATATATTATAAATGGGTGTTTTACACATTTATTTGTTTCATTAAATACAACTTTCTCTCCTGATTCTGGCATCTCAATAACTGCTGCTTTATGATTAGAACAATACTTTTAATGTTTATCAAGTCTTTGTTGATATCTAAAAGATATTTAGACACCTCTTTCATGGATATGATTTATGCTTTGATTTATAGACGACTACTTTCCAATCAAGAAAAGTTTTTGATATAAGCATAATGAGCAGTTTCTTGATTCATGAAATATAGAAGATCGACATGACGGTCATTTGACCAATTATCATTGGACATGGTATTACTAACTCTGAGAATTTTATCAGTTAAACCTTACACATTTATTGATCGGTTCTTCATATTCTCAATGTTTGTTATATATTTTAAGCTCATGAGTTCTTCTCCAGAGATACCTAGATCCCAACTTTCTAAAATATTCTCATATATCTTATACTTTGAAACTCTTTCACAGTCCCTTTAGTGTGGAAAAAGATGTGCTAAGATACTCCAGAGAAAGCATTTATTATCAGTATTTTATATATTAATTATTGCCCTTTTATTCTTAATATCCTTCTGTAAATAAATATAAGAAGAAGCCTTTGGCAGAGTGGATTTAATAATATTAAGATCTATGTATGAAACATTCCCAATGTTGAACACACTACCTTGTTCTTCAAATTCAAATGTAATAAGCTCTTCAAAGATAATAGATTTAAGGAAGCTATCAATTGATGAAATAAGGTGTTTTGGCTTTTTCTTCAACAACATTATCTTCTCTTGAGAATATAAAGAAGGCTCCAAAATATTTTGAATGATTGATTCTTTCTCAACATTCTATGAACAACATTGATAATGGAATCCTTTGAGATATTAATCGCTTCCAAAATGGATCTTACACACTCAAATTAAATCTTGTAACTTTTACCTCTATCCGATCTTTAAACCATCTTTGAAGAGTTGTTATTCCAAATGGTTTCGTCTCAATGACATCTCCCTTAAATCCAATTTTCTTCATATTTCTCTTCAAGTGTCTTACAATGTTGTTTATGTGTTTTTCTGATTGAAGGTGTTTTTAATTACCCTCTATTAAAACATTATTTGAACAGGCATCACAATGTTTTGTTTCTTTCTTGTTCAAATGGTGAGATGTGTCTGAAAAGATTGAATGTGTGTTTGGTGGTTTGAAGGTGTTTTATATAGCATTTATATTCATGATTACAAACGTTGCAGTACATTGTATTCAGCATATATACACACAAAAACATTGCATAAAATAAAATTTTCTTGATGAAAATGTCACAGTAATTTATCCATGCTTTTCTTTTAAATTAGAATTTTCTTGATGAAAATTACGTTTTATTTATAGGTGAATCTGTGCTGAAAACCATTTTACCCACAAACTTATTTTAATTCATAAATACAGTATTTCAAGACACAAAAGACAAGTCTCATTCAATCTCTACATTTCTGAAAGATAATGAGAAATATGTTGAGAATGTAAAATTGAATGAAGATAAATTTCACAACTATTGGATAAAAACAATTATGGTTAATAATATGTGTTCTTCAATTTGCTTCAGTGGAAGGACTTTTAGTCTATCTGGAAGAACACCAATTAAAGTAGCACTAGCAAAAGTTTCTCCTCTCCTTCTAGCAATATATTCAAAACTACAAAAAGCAATGAAACAAGAAAAAGTATCAAAAAAGAAAAACCTTATGAATGAAGCTTTAGAAAGTAAAGATAAGGCCATCAGCAATAAGCAAGAAGAAACTTGTAGTTTTTTCAACAACCCTATAGATGTAAATCTTGATGAAATAAAGGATGCTAATTATCAAGTGAAATGACATTTTTTTCAGCAGTAGTTAAGGAACATTTTAAAATTACATTTGATGTAAAAATGTCGTAGTCCAATCTGTTCGTGAACAAAAGTACTGTATATGGATATAGATGGTAATGTTTTTCCTACTAATTAAATATGAGTCATTTTCCAAGTGAAGATTTTGAAGATTATGAAAGTGATGATAGTATCTCTGTTGGAACAGAAGAAAGTTATGATACCAAGAGTTTGCATACAAACAATTGTAATGAAAGTATTTTTTATAGATGATTGTGAAAGCACCAATGAAAGTCCCGAAGATGATACCGAATATGAATTTTATTTGAAGTAATGTTTTACGATATAAATATAGTATATTGTAGTAGACTATATTTATATGCAATAGTTTTCTAGCTCTTGAACCTCTTGAATTCCTGACACTGCATATGACAAATTTGAGAATCGTCCTGCATGTGATAGAGTGGGATTATATACAGAGGAAAAATCATATAAACAATGTAAATTCTGTGATTATCTTCAAATTAGTGAAAAAAAATATGTAAAAAGGAACATAGCTGTTTCAAAATTACACCAAAAATGAATTACTTTGCAAGATTAATAAGAGAAATGAATGTTAAGTATGAGGGGGATAATACACCTTTTCTTGCAAGATAAGAGACAGAACAAATGTTTCATCGATTGGTGATATATATTATTCAGAATTATCATTACTAGTACGTGCCCGTAAAAAAAAAAAAAAAAAATATAATAATATAATAATAAATAAATATTCAAACCGCGAGCAAGAAACACAACCACACAGGCCGTTTCTTCGCTCTCGCGTGCCTGTACGTGCGTGGCCCGGAAGTTTGCATATACCAGTTACAATATTCGCAATTTAGTTTTAATGGCCAATTATTCAATTAGCGCCAACGTATTTTGCCTTTTCGCAATGTCGTCGCAAGGAAAACAAAAGAGAAGAGAAGAGAGAGAGAAAATTTTTTTACTTCCGTGTTCGGAGCATACCAGCTCACTCTGAGTTACCAAATTTATGCACCGTCTAATATGAAAACGATCATAACTTGGGGCATTGTGTTTATCTATAAATGTGCATAAGAAATCGAGAAATTATAAGAATACACGAAGTCATCACTCTCCAGAAGCCCGTACGTTATAACCCGTAATGGGAGGCGGCTGTGGTTCCCTATCCCCATCGGCCACGCCCACGCAACAACGTGCCTTGTCATTGGTTGGTAAATAAATGGCCGTAACTTGGGAGGCACTTCTCCGATTAATATCAAACCTTGAAAAGGCACATCCTCAGGTCCCCAGCAAATATCTGGCAAGTTTCAATTAGATCGGACCAGTTGTTGTCAGGAAACAGCGGACACCACACACACACACACACACACACACATGCTGCGGAATTATAGATAGATATGGGAAAACTCAACACAAGATAACGCAAAAATAAAACTAATGGATTATGTTGAAATTAAACCTGAACTCAGGATAAAACATAGAGTTTCTAAAAAAGGCAATAAAAATTTACATGGTATCTCTCTATCATAATATATATATAATATATATATATATATATATATATATATATAAACATACATATATATATATGTATATATATAAATATATATATATATATATATATATATATATATATATATATATATATATATATATATATATATTACTAAAACTCTCATCTTGTATGTAGTATGTATGTATGTATGTTCCTGAAATACAGCCCAAAACGGTACACGATAGCACAAAAAAATTTAGGTCCACCTTAATCACTATTCGCCTGCAGTGTGCAGTATCAAGTTTCGTTAAAATCGAGCAACGAAAAAAATTATTTAAAAAATCAATTCACGATTCAGTCAAGTACTCTTCGGGAAAATTTGATCACTGCAAACAACCTCAGCGGTATCATTCGCTGGAGCTATCTTTTTTTTAATGATTGATTAAAAAATCTCAAACATTTAGTATAGACAAAGAACGATATATTTTTAAGCATAAAATAAACCACCATTTTGATCTAATACTTCTGTGTTCAATAATAAATACAATTCTGTTTAGAAGATGACGCACAATAATTTCTTCGACTTTCTTTTCCGTTTTTTTTTCACATTGACGCGCAATATCAAGTCTTGTTCAAATCGGGCAACAAACAAAAATGTTAAAAAAATAAATTCCCGATTCAGTCAAGTACACTTTGGGATTATTTGATCAATGCAAACAACCTCAGCAGTATAGTTCACTGGAGCTATCTTTTTTTCTATTCTTTTTTTTGAAATGATTTTTTTTATCAACCGCTGTCACAATGGGAACCCAACGGGTTCACGGGTCGTCTAGTACTTTCTAAATATATTAGTGAATGATTAATTGTTTTACCCATTGGGAAAATAAGATAAAATTTACAACCATAAACATCTTCCACATTCATTAAGATGTCGAATAGTCTGTTCAAGCGGATGTGGAAAAACATGCTTGCTTTTAAAGATACTCTTTACTCCCAACTTTTTAGATTTTGAATTATTTAATAATTTTCACAACGTCAAGTTTTCAACCGCAGTTTCAACTACTCTAACAAGGTTGTAATGCAGGTCTTCAAAAATAAGACATAATTGGTTTATTTAAACTTCAAAACAAAATAAATGATTGTAACAATGAAGATATAATACAACTATTTTGTGATACATAGAAATGTAAAAATAAATCAAAACCTATAACTTGTATTCTTCGTGATAATACGGATGATATAAGAGAAATCAAATATTTCGATAAATCAAAAAAGAATCTCATCTTTGATGATTGTGTTTATGAGAGAAACCAAATGCTTGTGGATAGTTTCTACACAAGAGGGAGACATTCTTCATGTCATTGTATTTATCTTCGTCAATCATATTTTCAACTCCCTCGTTGCTCAAGAGGAAAAATTGCTGATACTTTTATTTTATTCAAGTTATATTCAAGAGATATAAATAATTTTTGGAGAGACAATTATTCTACTTTGTGCAGTAAAAAAGAATTTGAGTACATAAATAACATTACTGGAAGATATAAATATATTGTTGTGAAACAAGATGAGAAACCAAATGATATTTTTCAAAAAATAAATTGATCTGAAAGAACAAGCAAGAAGGTTTGAAGAGCATCAATAGTTAGTTTCAAAAGTTTTAAAACAAAAAGGAAGACATAAAGAAGAAACACAGACAGAAACTAACGGGTGAAGAAGCGTTCAAAAGAAAAGAAGATAAATTTTTTAAAACACTTTTAAATACTTTCTAACAAATGTCTACAGTTCCTTCAAGAGAATACATTCCTAAAAAACTTCAAATGTTAAAAGATTTTAGAAAAATGACAAAGAAGAACTTGAACATGTAGGGGAATTAGAAAATGATGATGAAGGATTATTTCAACAACTGGAAGAGATCAATCAGCTCCCTGATAATGTTGTGAAGGCTCTTCAAAACAATGAATATTCAGCAGATTCAAAAACAATAGCAGGTTTCATTCCAACGGAACAACCAGCAATATTATATTGTGTTTATAGAAAAGGTACTGATATATAATGATGAATTGAGGTTCTTGAGCTCTGCTCAACCATCTGTTTGATGAGCCCACCAGATTAATGTTTCTTCTTACAAAAGATGGATTATATATTTCAGCCAAGAATCGAGTTTCAGATTATTTTATTGAGCCATTGAAAATGAAAAATTAGGAAGATTGAGTATATATGAATTTACTAAACTCACTTGGTTATGGGGTTGGTGTTGCTTGGAGAAGAAAGAAGAATGAAAAGGAGAAACACATTATTGAGGCTATAAGTAGGCTTGGTTCAGGTGATGGTTTTCTTCCAAATGACCCATCACAATTAGTTAATCGACTGTTGTTGGTGTTAGGTAGTAAGAAGGCTGGAAACAATTGCTTGAATGAAGCATCAGCCATTTGAGACCAGTTAATGAATATGAAAATAATTAATAAATGTCAATACAAATATTTTAAAATCCCATATTAAATATGATGAGAAGCACAATCCTAAGTTTTAATTTCACAATGATTGATCACACAGCTTCATTCCCTTACCCACGACAACTTGACCCAACAAAAGAATATGAGGATTCTTTATTGTCTCTGGAAACTTATAATACCCTATTTAGTGTGACAGAGAAAAACGAAAAATTCAGTTTTAATCCAGAAAGCTGATACAAAACTATAACAGTTTGACCCAGAGCAAACAAGGTTTCTCAAATATCGACCAAAATTGCTCGCCTTGTGAAATAACAAGGTGATGAACCAAAAATATTGTTATAGACATTCAAATACATATTTCAAAATCAACAATTTAACTTTAAAAAAAATTACAAAGGGGATTTCACAATTGATAATTTATTTAAAGAATTAGTGGGTTTCTCCTCAAAAAATATTGAAACAAATGGACTTTTTTCAGTGATCATGTCATTCAAATATACTCAGATATAAATTCAGTATTAATTCACTGTGATTTAATTGATGGTGTTTATTATGATAGAATAAGAACAAATGCAATATTTTCATTCAGCGCATACTCAACCCCAATTGGTTATAAATTAAATATTGAGCCAAAAATCTGGTTTATCTATCCGAGTCAGGAAAAACCATATACAGAGTAAATTTTAGGATAACCGTTCAAGCTGATAGTATGATTTCCTTCAATGGAGAAATTACATCCATCAGAATTCACCTACGTGAAGTTTTCCAATGAATATATATGATGGTTATTGTGAGGAAACACAAGTTCGGAAAATATAAAAAAAAATTACAGGGGGTGGGATGTTCCTTTCCCCAAACTACAAGGGTGAAGGTATATATCTTGGTCGAGAATACTATAAACCAAAAAGGCAATAGGGTGTAGGACATCAATTTAGAAATATAGGAGATGAGATATTGATACTCTACTGGGTATAGTTTTCACTATTCTTAAACATAAACACCTAATAGGTTCAACTGCTTCTGCCATGTGAAATGTAGCGGGTGCAATAAAGAGTATAAATGATGCTCAAAAGGAATCCCTTAAATGACAAGCAATAAAATAAATTAAGCAAGGTAAATCTCCATTGTCTCCCCAAGAACGACAGAAATAAATTCAAATATTTCGATCAGAGTTTCAAAAGTTTTAACATCATATTTTTTTTACTAAATATATACAAGTATGAAAGCAATTGATAGAAACTTTGATTTGAATGGCACCATTATCATCTCAAACTCTACGAAAAAAGAAGATGACTTCAAGGTAAATGCTCTTACAGGAACACACTGGAAGACAAACGGAACAAAAATCTTTGAAATAAATAATCATCAAACTATTTGAATCTAGCTGATAGTTTCTTGTGTAAATTCACATTCACCAAGGCGCAGAATAACACAAACGCGACACTCGAAAATGATTTATTCTGGAAAATGTTGGATAGTTTTTTTTTTCATATTGGAACACAAGAGGGGAAGCGGTTGATTATATATCTGCTACATCTGAAATGGTGAAATATACACCATATTCATTTAGTGATAGAATGGGTAAGGGGGCTGTTGAAGGATTTATTCCTGATATGGCAATGGGAACAAACACAGACCCTGGTTATAGTCAAAGAAAGGCAATGTATAATGATGATAAAAAAGCATGTAATAGTTTTACCGTGGCATTTCCTCTTAAAGGAATATTTGGATTTTGGGATTTTGATAAAGTTCTGTATCGACTTAAAATTAGATTTCAACTGCAAAGGAATGAAAACAGATTGCTTTTTTGGTGTTGGTAATGCTTTTGGTGCTCAGAATAAATTTGTTATTGATGAAATGAGTGGTATTTCAGTGAATACACTCCTAATCTTAAAACAGAAGAGATGTTGAATATAAGACTTAACTGAAAGAAACCACAAAATGTAAATGTATCATACCATAAAAATAAGAGGTCAACATGTTAGAATGAACCAAAGCACTTACACATAGAAATTGGGTGTTCTGGAAGGTACCTTTGGCTTTGGCTCATCTTTGGTGACATGATACCTTTGGCTCGTTTTTGAGAACCCAGATGGCGACACTGCTGCTGATACGAATAATTATGCATTGAGTGATAATGCGAATGTGAAACAACTTGGGGTTTCTCTGGATGGAACATTTTATCCAGGAGACAGATTGGAAATTGATTGGGAGAAAAATGTTTATGCCAAAGCTTACAACTCTCACAAAAAGGTGTGTGAAAGCAATGGAAATAAAGAACCCATTTTGGATATGATTGCATTTAAAAGCCTATATACAATCTACGTGATTGACCTGAGCACTCAAAAGGAAACTATAAAGTCGAATGGAGTGGATACTTCCATATACATTGAAAGATGAGAGAGAAAAGAAGGTGATACATAGTTTGCTTTTGGAAGAAACAGAATTACAGATTAATACAGATAATGGTGTTTTGATTAGTCTCATAATTTTTGATAAGTAAATTATTAGTAAAGTGCCAACTGCAGTATATGTTACGCAAATCAATCTTAATAAACTATGATCTTGTATTAAAAATCAAAAGCTTTGTAGGATTAACATGAATATAATTCAGAGAAAAAGAGCAGTAAGAATTGATCTTCTGCTTGCAAGACAACAGCTGAGAATCTTGAACGATACTGGCTCACTTAAAATGAAAATGTCAAAACCAACATTGCAAAAATATACAACAGAGACGAGTGCAGGATTTCTCCCATTTCAAATTCCTTTATTTGCTGGTTTAGATGCATTGGGAGCATTGACGGTCGGAATTTCAGCAGCAGTAAAAACTGCCAATGAAAGGAAGGCTCAAATACAGGCCCAAAAAGAGTTGGAAAGACATAATATTGAGTGGGAGAAATAAATTAGTGGAAGTGATGTAAATGTAGATTTTGCTGAAAAACTTGAAAGCCTACCTGATAAAGCAAGAAAGTTAGTTCGAGATTGCTTTCTTCTCTCGCACAAGCAGGTGTAAAATTAACTGAAAGGGGTAATACATTATATCTTTCTCATAAAAAATGAGCATTGATAAGTGGTTTAAAGATTTTGTAAAGAATACATCAAATATAGAACTTGTCAAATATTGTAAGAAATTAAAAATTGATAATGTGGTTATTTATATGAGAGATGAATATACAAACTTGTCTCAATATACTGTGACGTTCACGGGACTTGAACAGTCCCACCAACGTAGAATGAGCCGAAACGATGGAGGCGGTTTATCGTTTTACAATCCAAGGGTGGTGGTTTTGATCGCTCTATAGCAAACGGGATGAGGAAGGTGGCACGAGTCACTTTTTACTGAGTTAATATCGTTTATTTCTACACAAGAGCGATGAGAAGGCTTGGAAAGAGGAGGGATCCGTGGGCGATTCGACGAAAGGTGGTGTGGATTCGGGCGTGGAGGAAAACACAAACAATTTCAATGGATATACAGCAAAATGTAAAGAATCAATTCATCGGTACACGAATCTCACCACCCTCTAATGCACCAGGTACACACACACACACACACACACACACACACCACACAACACACACACACACACACACACACACACACACAAAACGTAGCTAGTTCGTCAGGCTTGCCGTGGTGTCGATGCAAAAGTCATTGGATTGGTGCCGGACGAGTTGGCGTTGTGCCTGTCAGGGGCAGGAGACACGTTGGTACAGATGTTCTGTGAAACCTTCCACGCAGAATTGTCGTTCTTTGCCTGTGAGCTCCAACCAGCCACCGTGGTGTTGTTCTTGGTGGTGTCGACCTCCTGTGGTGTGGGCACAAACCGCTCACAGCCGCCAGGGAACCAAGTTCATGTGCCAAGATGCGAGCAGGAGAGCGAAGCAGGTCTGCCCACCGTCCGGTCCCGTACCCAGAGCCAGCGGAACACGAGAGCCAAACGAGGTGAGGCACGAGGCACAGCAAGGGCACGAGGACGACGAATCAGGAACGAGCAAGCTCAACAAGAGAGAGAGAGAGAGCCCTGAGACAAGAGAGCTGTGACGAGCGCTCCGTCAGCAGGGGCTGAGAGAAGAGAGCCTCGACAAGAGCAGGCTAATAGAAGAGAGCCTCGGCAAGAGGGGTGAACAAACTCCCCAGCTATTTTTATCTCTCTCTTCCAATCAGATCGTTTCATCCTCATGAGTCCTCTTAACTTCCCACAGAGCCCCTCATTGGTCCTCCACCTGCCGCCTTCCGCCAATCATCATCAAGGGAGCGGAGCCATCCGCAGCACCGTTCTGTCATGTCAAGGCAAGCCTACAGGAAATACTAAAAGGGAATACACATCAACACTTACCCTAACCCGTCTCCCTATCTAATTACATGACAGTTATCATTTCTCCTTAAAGAAATGGACATGTACTAGTCAATTTATCACACTGAATTCCTACTTCATTACATCGAGATCCTGGTACAACTCGAACGCATGGCATAGCTAATTAAACATCCTAATTACCCTTTGAATGCATACTCCTCCCCCCCCCCTCAGACGTAACAATACAAAGAATTTAGAAATAATAATGGAAATGGTTCTTTTTGGCTTTGTATTTATAATAATCAGGACAAATATTATTTTAATACTTATAGTCTTCCACCACCTGTTGAGAAATGAAATTCTTACAGAATTGTGTTTATCAAACATTTCAAGTCTAAGAATTAATTTCTCAATGCTGTGGTCAATTATGTCTGCAGTGTTTGTGTTATTTGACCTCAAGAACAATAAAAAAATTTATGAAGTTACTTTTAATCTAATGCAAATGCCACATGTTGGAAAATTGTTCTACCTTTGGTCTAACCCAAGAGTTAGATATAGATTTGTCAAATTATTATACAAAGACATGCTGCATGACAGAAATATAGTAAAAAACAAAAATTTGTATGAAAAATGCTCACAAATTAATAAATTATCCAAGCCCGACAGATGCAAAGGACTTGGTGAGATTAAGTGACTTATCACAATATATATCCTTAAATAAAACGGCTGTGTATTCCAAAGATACAGAAATGTTGATTTTATCTCTGGGTCATACAGAATTCACAAACAGAAACAGGAGCTGAAAGAATTAAATTGGTCTCGTAAGGAAGAATATTTTCCACTTGGTGTCGATAATGAGTTTTGTGGAAGCACCATTTGCAAACAACAAATAAAATAATTCAATAAGGCTAAAATCAATAACAGCTTTCCTGTAGTTTATGAAAAGAAAACACAAACAACAGGAATTTACATACTAAGTAAGGGAATACAAACTTATTTAATGAAACGAAGATTGTGAGGTATTACCTGTCATCATATTAATCTATCATATATTTCTGATGCATAAATGACAGCAAGAAGGCTTCAAGAAAATCATTTCCTTGTCCAAGCATACCTACAAGAAAAGGGAATTTGGTGTTTTTTATCCTCATTATAGGCAACATGTGTTTGTCAGTGTGTGTTTCTGTGTGTGTCTGTGTGTCTGTGTGTCTCCTCCATAGCTCCAAAACTATAAAATCTAAGCCTGAAACTTTGCATGCATACTAAGAAAACTCCAAGGAAGTGTACGAGTGAAAATTGGGTGTTTGGGTTAAATAAAACACCACTTTTGAAGATAATTTAGGGAGTGCTGTGGAAGCAGTTTTCTGCCAACTCAAGACAGAGAAAGATAAATTCATATACAAGCCGTTTATTCAGTAATACAAAAGACACTCCTGTGCAGAGAAGGAAGAATTTGACTCTCAATGTTATTGCGAGCCTAAGACTTAAAGTTACATCGCATGTTGAGTGTTTATACACAGTTTTCACCAAGATATCTGAGGAAACTTTGTTGACTTCAAATATGCCACAAAGAAAGGTTTTGGTTTGTTTTTCAGCTTTAAGGA
>CM068953.1:200479373-200501353 GCA_035128595.1 Eptatretus atami
GGGCGGCGATCTATATTCCGGGCGATCGGTCGGGCCGACTGGACTTGCGGCTCCGTCAGAGCGGTCGGTTGGCGGCCGACCACCGGCGTCCGTAACAATATGTTCCGAATGCCCACATTCAACTCCAGTCTTGCACCATCTATTGGAGTACAAATGACAAACAATGGTGTGCTTATGCTCATGATTGTTTATTTATTCGTAACAATGGGCTGTGCAAACATGAGATTTAAAATTATGAAAAAAACAAACAAACAAAAAAATTTAGTTGATGCTGTGCTTTTTCAAAAAATAACGACTTTTATCGAAAATTTACTTTCTTTTGAAAAGAACAACATAGCATTTGGGCACAAAAATGCATCCAAGTAGACCATAGTTTATCAAAACAATTGCAAATATTTCTGTAGCAACGGCAAACTTTCCCTGTGTACTGGTACGTGCAGGGATAAAGGCCAGGATTACCATAAACAAGAATATCATCCAAAATGTAATGTACTTAGAGTCGGTACTGGATTGCGAAACCTTTCGTGCAATAAAACAGCAAGTTACTGCAAGTATGGCCAAGTAAACCAGGCAGAGACTATCAAATAATAACGATGAATTCCAACACTGCAGAATGATAGTGCCTGGATGAGTTTCTGTATTCAGCACAACGTAAGCATTCTCTTGGAGTACAAAAGTTGTACAATGCAATAACTGGGGCAATGCAAGTAATAAAATAAGTGTTTGTTCATTCAAAATCTTGAAAGTGTTCTTCAAAGTTGTCCAAGGTGAAGATTTCTCAACATTGGTACCTGTTATACGGAGATAAAGAGAAAAATAATCCTGGCTTTATTCTGGTTGAAACAAACTTGCTTCATGTTTGCTCCTATCATTATTTTTGGTTGTGTAGGAAACCTTGGACTTGGGAAAGGAAGGCAGAGTGGATTGATTGTTTGAAACAAATGCTTCTTCTTCTTCTGACGATCACACCTGACATTCGATTAGGGTTAGGACAGGAATTTGGAATTTGTTTGTATGCCTGCAACAGCTCGCCTACTCTTCACGGAGGATATCGTGGGATCTTTAACGTCCACAAGCTAATGTCGGCAGATGTAATGCCAGTTCAACATCTATCCAAGGGATAGCACACACATTGATGAATAACCTGCCTGTGACACTTTGGGGTGACAGTATATTTTGGGGTCGGGATTTGAACCAAGGATATAGAGCTTGGAGTGATTTTTTAAGGACCTATCCTGAATGCAATTATTTTTCCAAAATGTTCCTATTAAATGTAAGAGCATGAGCATTGAATGGCCCCTTGTCTTATCGCCATCTATCCTGCTGAAAAAACTATTCTGCACTTATGTTATCGACACAATTCATTATCATTAACATCTCAATCATCTCCTTTGTAATGCACAAAGTTCTGTATCCTTCACCTGCTCCAAATAGCTGAATCTAGCTCGCCCCAAAATCAATATAGTTACACTATTGTCAACCCTCATTGTTGCAGCTGTGACCCTCCTGAAATGTGGTGACCAGAACTGAACAGTGTCCCAGATGAGGCCTCACTCGGTTCCTACACAGCGGAAAAACAACCTCGATTGATTTAACCTTTCTCCTTGAGCAATCTCACTCTATCTCTCCGAAAGGACAGACTGGAACGCCCCCCCCCCATGTATTTTCTCAACAATTCTCTTGAAGAAGTTCTTTCATTCAAGCTTCTGGATCTCACTATCTGCCATGATCTTTCCTGGGAAAGCCACATTTCCAAGCTGGCCTCCAAAGCCAGTCGTTGACTGGGCATCCTCCGTCGTGCAAAGTCCTTCCTTGGCGCACCTGAGCTCCTGACCACATATAAAGCTTTCATCCACAGCCTGTTGGAGTACTGCTCTCTCTTCTGTGCTGGTGCTCCCGCCTCTCACCTTTCTCAGCTTCACGCTGTGCAAACCAAGACAATTAGGATCATTGTTATTACCTGTGATGACGCTAAGTCTTTAGGTCTCTCACTCTCTCACCACAGGCAGGTCTTCTACCGTATCCTCTCTGGCCTGCCCACCTCCCCCCACTCTGTTGAGATATGTCCCCCCCCCCCATATTTCAGAGGGTGTTCAAGGTTTACTAGAAACCCTCTTCTGGTAAAACTACCAAAATGAAGAATCACTGCTCACCTTCACTCTTTCGTTCCTCTTTTTCCACACCTTTGGACCAAACTCCCACACTCTCTTCAATCCCAGTCTTCCCTCCAGGACTTAAAAACATCTGTTCACCACCATCTCTTATCTTCCCCATTCCAAAACCATGATATTTTCTACCCACGCTAATCCACCCCAAACTCACCTCCTTCAAATTCCCAGCTTTCCTTCTTGAAAGTCCCTGTTGTGTTAGGACCTGATAGTCACTGGAGTGTCCATTTTGTTTTTTCCCCCTATGTACCATTTTGTTTACCCTCCCCCTTGGGGTACTCAAGGGACACTCGTCTTGAGATCTGGAGGCAGAACATAACAGTATACAAAAAAAAAATAATAGAGGCAGTGGTCTCTTGCCTATACACTGCCCAAATACAGGGATGTTTCAGAAAAAACATTTTGTACACTTCAAAATAGTGATGGTACTCTGCTAGTATTTTTGAATAATAATAGTGCTAGAATTGATCTGTGAGGTACACCGTGAATTACAACCCCTCAGCCCCACTTCCTCCCACTCAGTCTCTCTTTCCTTCCTATCACAAAGCCAGTTTTCCATCCAGTTGGCTACTCCACCAGCCAGTACACTGAAAGCTCTCAGCGTTGACAACCACCTCCTATGCGGTACCTTATCAAATGCCTTCTGAAATTCCAGATATAATACCTCAACTGCGCTCCCCTCATCCACAGTGAGAAAATGCTTTGTCGAATTCAAATTGATTTGTTGAACATGGCCTCACAATAGAAAATCTATGCGGACTGGCTTTCATTCATTTGTATTCTTCATATGATTCTCCATCTGATCTCCATTTAATGTCTCCAATATCTTCCCCACAACTGAAATCAAACTAACAGGTCCATCGTTCCCTAATTCTTCTCTGGGTCCTCTATTAAATGATGATGTTACATTTGCTACTCCCCAATCCTCCAGAACCTGTCCTGATTCCAGTGAGCTATTAAAGATATCGGATAGCATCCCACATATCTACTCAGCCACCTCCCTAAAACCTCTCTTGTGCATATTATTTTGGCCTGGATCTTTATCTACTCTAAGCTTTCCTCCCTATTTATTTACTTCCTGTATTCCTCCTCAGATCTCCTCCAAAAGCTCTTTCTCGGTTCCAAGATAAATATCCTCAGCTTTTGGCAATTACCCTGTCTGTTGTTGTATAAATGTTGAATAAGTCTGGCATCTCACTTTCAGCATGAACCACTCTCCCTGTGCTATAACTCAGTGGGCCCACAGTTGTCCTAACTTGCTCATGATCCTTTATGTCCTCAAATAATGCCCTGCTATAAGACTGAATATTTTTGGCCACACAGTTTTCATGTTATTTTTTGGCTTGCCTAGTTATTTTCTTAACTGACCTCTCACAACTGCTTTTTTGATATGAGTATGGCTCCATTACTGTTATTACCCTGCACATGCGAAGCAAAGACTGGGGTTAAGCAATTGGTTCATGTCCTTCCGTCCATCCCTCCATCTAATCAATTTATAATCGTCAATTTATGATCAAGGAACAACTTATTTAAATTGAATATATATTTTGAAAACGAATCAGAAGATGAATTGGAAGACAAGTCTGCTGTTTTACCATATTTTGGCTCTGAATTTGTCCCGATTGCACATGCACAGAGAGGAGTGAGATCATTGTTTTACTCTCTCTGTCTGCCTGGCAGTCAACCAAAATTGAAAATCATTCCAAACAGAAAACAAGCTGTTTTTAAGGATGTCATAAATGACACAACAAATAGGCATGAAGAGCTAATATAATGTATAAGATAGGGTGATGTAATAGACACTGGGGAAAATGCCGGTAAATCCTGGAAATAACTTATTTATACGCCTTTAAACCTTTACTAAAATTGAATCATATACTTGAAGACTGTAGAACACAAATCATCTTCACAATGGTTACAAGAACCATGCGTTCGATGGTGATCAATACAGCCAGCTCCATTTCCTAAACTTGGACTCAACATCTTCTTATTACAGTGTATAAGGGTGAGGTATGCTTCAATAAGACTGCTTCATTAGTGCTAAACTTACAGATTTTTTTAACGATCTATAAAATCATAATTTTATTAAAATTGAAGTAGAATAGACAGGACAGAAAATCTGAAAAGACACCTGATAAGAAAGGTTGAGGCATTTCTTGTTAAAAGTTGGTAACAAGTGTTTTTAACCTAATTCAAGTATGCTGAATTCAAATATGCTTGTTACCAAGCTCAATTTTGATTCTTTGTTGTTCAAATTTACATTTTAAAGTTGGTACCAAAATTGCCTCGTCAGCCCGATAATGTATTTTATTTATCATATTCCAGCATGATCATCCTGCAATTTTTTTCACTTCACAAATTACATGCTGTTAAAATTATTGTTAGAATTGTTGTTTGGGTTGTTATTTATAACATTGTATCAGAACAATCAGCAACATTGTGATATGTTGCTATGTTCCAAAATGTGAAGATAGCATTTGAACGCCTGTAGATTTGCCACCTATGGTCAAATTAGAGCTGACTTTCTGCGAAGGATACTACTAAGGTTCACAAGGGCTCAAAGAGATGGAATCTGGAATCTCCATTTGAATGCATTAAACCAAATGCTTCCCTTCTTCCAAAGATATGATCATACCAATTATGCTTGGTGGGAACTGTTTACATTGCAGAGATGAACCAGCTTCCACAGGAAGTCCAAACTGAGTTTGAGCAAGGCAACTTTGTTGTGAAGAGGTCAAATCAAAAATTTAACCAAGTGGATCCTGATCATAGTCAAGAATGGCTTAATGGTATTGGAAAAAAGGAGGCGGTATTATTGGTATCACTAAAAACACTGAAGCACTCAGCAGATGGGCACTCTCCTACAACTTGCGGTCAACATTGCTGCAGATACACGAGCTATGTACCACATGTGCCTGGATGATCAACTTACACACACAAAGACAACCAATAGTAGAATGCAGCGTGATAATCATGATGAAGCTGCTTTAACTGCAGCACTGGTGCGGTTCAATGTCTTCACAGCAGAACCCCAGCCAACTTTGCTGAATATTGCAACAAAAGATATGGCAACAGAAGATATTAAAAACTCACTCTGAATGCTAAACACCTTGGTCAACAATAGCTGGAGCATTTGTAGAAGAAAGGCTTAGCCCTCACAAGAAAACCAAGGAAGATCAAGTTTCATGACCCCCTGCCTAAAAACAAGGCACGAACATTCTCAGATCTTTACAATGTCTCCAGGAAAGGTGCAGGGAAAGAACAAATACTGAAGGCAGATAGGAATATACTACAGCGGCTTGTGACGTCAATGAAGCAGGAAGACAAGTAGATTTACCAAAAATCTTAAAACATGAACTAATGCCAGTCCCCCTTTCTCTGGCAGAAACTAATGGATCTCTTCGGTTGGAGACAAGTCTTTTGCTGGTGGGTGTATTAGCATCACAAACAACCTGTCCAGCAAACATCAGACCAACAGGATCTTCTTGTTTAATCATTGATGGACCAGCTCTTGTCCAGTCACTAGGTAAACCTACAGGAGCAAAAACATTTGGTGATCTAGCTGATGCATATTTCAAGCTGTTTTGCGAGCAGTCAAAATTTTGATCGAATAGATGTCATATTCGATGGATAGTAGAATGTGTCAATCAAATCTGCTACACGGGAAAGGTGGAATCAATTAGCTCAACCAATACGTAAAATCTTGAAGACCGAACTGTGCCTTTGCCCATTAACTGGAAAAACTTTCTGGCACTCCCACAAAACAAAGCTTATCTTGCCAGGTTCTTCCCAGCAACTGATTGAAAAGGTGCCACAAGAGAAAATCATTGTATTTGCTGGAGGATTTGATGAGGAAGATGAGGTCCAGTGTACAAATCCATCAATAGATACAATGAAGAAGCTGATACATGTCTCATACTTCATTGACTTCATAGTGAATCACAGGATGTAGTTGTGTCAGCACGGGACACAGATATACTTGTGCTACTGTTGGCAAATTTCAATACAATGCCATGCACCAACCTTGGATGAAATGTGGAACAGCACTGAACCAAAGTACATTCCAATACATGAGATCATCAATGACTTACCTGATGTATCATCTGCATTGGAATCACTGCTTGCCTTTCATGTCCTAACAGGCTGTGATTCAGTTTCCTACATAGCTGGGCACAGTAAGAAGACTGCATGAAGATCTTCCAGCAACACCATCAACTGCTGAAAGATCTGGGAAGAGGTGAACTTAATCAAGAAACAATAACAGCTGCAGATAAATTTCTGTGCAGAATATATGGTCTAGAGGAGGTGGATAGTGTTGATAAGGCAAGAGTCGTATACTTCTCGTTCGCATTCATTGTCCTCTCTTCCTCCAACAAGTGATGCCTGGTACCATATCCAGCGATCACATTACCAGCAATGGTGTGGTTGCAAGCATGCTGCCATATCCTAACTTACCTGAACCTACTGCATTGGGTGGAAACTAGTTGATGGAAAACTTACTCCAGAGCTGATGTCCCTCCAAGCAGTGCCAGAAAGTTGCATTGAAGTAATTGCATGTTTTGTAAAACAAGGTGTAGTACAGATCGATGCAAGTGCCGTAAGTCAAGCCTCTTATGTACTGGAGCATGCCAAGTGTAATTTGCTACCAGAATCATGTCTGAATGTTGGTGAACCATAGACTAGTGATGATAATATGTTACAATTTATTTGCTGCCACAAGTAAATTCAACAATGATTTACCCTGAACATTCTGCTTTATTTTCTCTCTGCGATATTCATATCAATCTGCAGTAGTCATATTGAACTTCAATGACATGATGAATGTTTTACTAAAACACAATCAGTGATATATATCATATTCAGTTTCTTGCTCATAAATATATGGTCATTTTCATATCTACACAGATGTGATTTCAATAAAAAAATGATCTTTATAATTATGTCAAATAAAACACAATAAATCTGCAGTTCCAACATGTGTCACAGTCAGTATCATCAAAAGTACTGCAAGTTCTGTAAGTTGCAGAGCACATTGGGTATTGATGAAATGTTGTTTTACCACTGCAAAATATGATGTTTTAGTGTAAAATATATCAATGAAATACAAATGCTGCAGTACGGCAGTACAAGTGAAAAATCATTTTCTGGCAAAAAATACGTGTTTTGACGTATCGAATTGAGTTGCAATTTTGAAGCCTTAATACTCAAAATTATGCTTGTTAACAAGCAAATTTTGATTCAGCACACTTTAATTATGTTAAAACAGCTTGTTACCAACTTTTAACAAAAAATGCCCTAAGGTGCTCAGTTTCTGGATTTTCTGCCCTGTCTATTATACTTGAACAAGGCATGCATTAGGCCTGAGGTGTTTTCATTTACCAATCAGTTTGCTGGTGCTTGCCAAGCCAGCCATTCCTTATCAACGTTTTCAAATGGAGTGCTTGCTTGAGTGATTAAGCCCCTTGGCGATTGCTCTACAAGAAAAGTGGTAACTGAACACACCCCTGGTGTTGGCTTAATGGTTGAGGTGGCTGGATTAAATTATTAGCATCTTGAGATTGAGCCCCTGCCCTGCCATGAAATTTTACACCAGGTGTGTTGACTGACTCATTTTGCCGACGTTGGAAGGATGACAAACAGCTTACCGGAAACAGGAGGCACTGCATCAGTGGCACAGCCACACTCCCAGAAATGATGCAACTAGCAGCCACTGGCTGCATATGAAATAATAATACTGTGTGGGGTGTCATCTTCTGTGAACTCTAGTTTTATGTCTAATAAATGTCTTCTGCTTGTCATGATGAGCATTCCTTACCTACTTGCTCAACCACTTTGGTCTCTTTCTCCCTCGTGCCTTTTACTTCACTGGAATAATCAATTATCTTGAGCCATACACCTTTGCTTCTTGAAGGATGCCCATTTCTCTGATGCAGACTGCTCTCTCATTAGTTTATCCCAATCTGTAACCTATCTCTTTTATCAAACTTAAAAATTTGCCTTCCTCAAATTTAACAGCATTACCCTGCTATCTCAAACTCAAACTCTCAACGACATTGTTCCACACATCATGTTATGGTAACTTGTCCTCATATTCTCTCCGACCACCACATACTCCAGCAAATTGGGATCATTACTTAAAAGGACCTAAAAACACTGCACTCCCCACCTCCCCCCCCCCCACCCCTAGTGGGTTATCTACAAACTGGGTTCAAAAGCAATCCTGGACAAGATCTATAAAATTGTCATCTGTTCCGCTCTTTTCCTGCTCCTGCACTAAATCTGTTCCTGCCAAATTAAATTCCCCGTCAATCTATACTCCTTCCCTTTCCACAAGGCATTCTGAATTATTCATGCAATCCTTCCTCTTCCTCCATACCACAATCCAAGCAAAAGCATCCCACCAGTATCTTACAGTTTATGCAATCTATAATCTTTCACCATACAGAACCCTCTCCAATAATTCCCTCCTTAATGTCACCCTTTCTCTTGATGCAATGCTGTCTTTTATCCAGATTGCTATTCCTCCTCCTTCCTATCACACCTATGCATGCTCTACACTTGAAGTGCCATCCTCCTATTTGTCTCCTCATTAAACAATGTTTTGCGAACTGCAATTATAGCATACTCTGTGCTATCTATTCTGGTCTCAAGACTTCAATTTTGTTCTTTGGCATTAGTAAGGATTTTTGGCATCAATATGGACTATATTTTACTTTTCACTTCATGCGTTTCTTGTTTTTTCTGCCTGGACTTAATAATCACATCATGAGTTGCAGTTCCTTCCTTTTCACCTCTCCACTTCCCTCTAGTCTAAAAGAGGCTGAATCCCCTCCTCAAATTCCACTGCAAAATTTGCTGCCCCTTAGATGTTTCATTGGTTCCTAAATCCCAAACGTTGATGCCTGAACCATTCTTCGAACCATTGGTTGATATATATATATATATATATATATATATATATATATATATATATATATATATATTGAATAAATACCAAGCTTGCACACTAAAAACTCGGCTCGCCGTCACACGATCGCTATGAAATTGCTGTGGCACTTAGCGGACATGCCGACAATGTTTGGGAAGTCTTGGCGTTCCATAGTACCACTTGCATTTTGCACAATGCGGAATTTGTTCATTCCCCGTGTACGGTCTGTCGTCTGCTACCAGCTATGTTGTACTGCTATCCCGAGCATGTGCACGGGTATCGCTAGTATATATATATATATATATATATATATATATATATATTATATATATATATATAATTATATATATATATAATATATATATATATATATTATATATATATATAATGCACTATTCATGAATTATGTTCCATTTCCTATTCTCGGGAGAAAACCAGAATAAATTACATCACAACACTTCTGTTTGTCATGTACCAATGTCCTGAACCAATTTTTCAATTCCTCCGAGTAAATTTCCCATACTAGTACGGGCCCGTAGGTGCGTGCCAGTATGTGCAGCTTCGTTCCTTCGCTCTCGTAAATGACGACTGGATTGGGGCATTGTTTCAATTAGATCGGCACAACCGATCATAAATGGCCATAACTTGGGAAAACCCTGGGAAACATACTCAGGTCCCAGCGTCAATTGTGACATTCTATCAAACGAAGAAGAAGAAGAATTGTGACGCCCCCTCTCTCTCCCCCCTCTCTCACCCTAGTCTTGCCCCTCCTCTCTCCCCCTATCCTCTCTCTCCCCCTCTCTCTCCCGCCCCTCTCTCCCCCCTCTCTCACCCTAGTCTCGCCCCTCCTCTCTCCCCCTCCTCTCTCGCCCCTCTCTCTCGCCCCTCTCTCTCGCCCCCCTCTCACACCCCTCTCCGTCCCCCTCTCTCGCCACCTCCTCTCTCCCCCTCTCTTGAATTGTGACGCCCCCTCTCTCACCCCCTCTCTCCCTCCCTCTCTCGCCCCCCTCTCTCGCCCACCTCTCTCCCACCCCCTCTCTCCCCTCTTCTCTTGCCCCTCCTCTCTCGCCCCCTCTCTCCCTCCCCTCTCTCGCCCACCTCTCTTCCCCCCTCTCTCTCCCCCTCTCTCGCCCCCTCTCTCCCCTCCTCTCTCCCCCTCCTCTCTCCCCCCTCCTCTCTCCCCCCCTCCTCTCTCGCCCCTCTCTCTGTAAATGTATTCACAAATGTCTACCAAGCACAATAATTAATTCAAATCTTGGGAAAAACAGCTTTCAAACCCTTGGGAAACAGCTGTTTCCCTTGGGAAAATTCAAACCTTGGGGTTAATTAATAATTTGAACAATTAATTCAAACCTTGGGAAAAACAGCTTTCAAACCCTTGGGAAACAGTTGTTTCCCTTGGGAAAATTCAAACCTTGGGATTAATTAATAATTTGAACAATTAATTCAAACCTTGGGAAAAACAGCTTTCAAACCTTGGGAAACACTTGGGAAACAGCTGAAATGGATGAAGAACGATATCAAACCTTGAAAAGGCACATACTCAGGTCCCAGTGTCGATTGTGACGTCATACCAAACGAAGAAGAAGAATTGTGACGTCATACCAAACGAAGAAGAGAATTGTGATGTCAATCGTGCAAAAATAAATAAATAAATAAATAAACATTAATTGTGACGTCATTCGTGACGTCATAGCACCGTGTCCTGTCATTGGTTGACAGACGTTATTGGTCATTATTGGTTACAGACAATATATAGGTCCTTATGGTTGACAGACATTGGTCATTGTATCACGTTATTCTTTTTTTACTGCCAATTATTGTGCTATTATTATTATTATTATTAATATGCTGTTATCATTATTCTGAGATATCTTTGGGGAAAAATGGCATGATAAGGTGATAAGGTGGAACGACACTTCAGCTGCGATATATACACCTTCCAACACTGAAAAAAGCAATAAAATGGCCGTAACTTGGAACCGTTCGTCCGTTTAATATCAAACCTTGAAAAGGCACATCCTCGGGTCCCCGGCAATATTCCGGGCAAGTTTCAATCAGATCGGACCGGCGGTTGTCGAGAAACGGCGGTCGCAGACAGACAGACACACACAACACACACACACACACACACACACACACACACACACACACACACACACACACACACACACACACACACAACACACACACACACACACACATACACACACACACACACACACATTGCTGGAATTATAGATAGATAATTTGCTCCGACATCTACCACAACGAACTTCTTTCTGATATAACCTCACAACAATACCTAAACTTCATTAGCCCCATTGGACTTGGTCCGAAATGAATGCTTATGGATTTGGTTTCGATTTTTGTGTCCGTGCATGCATCCACAACCATATATTTAACATGTATGGACCAATTTTATTCATACTGTGCACAGAGACAACAAATGATAGTAGGACTTTGGGGCTTCTGGGCACCTCAAAAATTTACATGTAAGTGAATGGGAAAAATTATGGAAACTTATTGAATGACACCAAAATCCCCTCAATTTCCCCTTGTTTTACCTCCTTTAGACCCCACTTTCAAGAATTTTCTTCCCCAACGTTTCCCAAAATCTTCCTCCCTTTTTCACCATATTTTCACCAAAACTCCACTTTTCACAACCTTCAACCACCCCCATTTTTCACCAAAAATCATCATATTTCTCACGATTTCAAACAGCGAACCAACAAATATTTAACCTCCGCCATCGAAGATCGGAGGTTACTGTTTTCACCCCTTTCTGTTTGTTTGTTTGTTTGCTTGTTTGTTTGTGAACAGTATTACGGAAAAACTCCTCTACGGATTTCGACGAAACTTGGTGGGGGGATTAGGTATGGTCCAAGGATCATGCCATTAGATTTTGGACTTGGTCCAAAATCCAATATGGCCGCTATGGCGGCCATTTTGAAAAAATATTTGAATTTTTTTTTTTGCATTTCTACATGTTTTAAGTGATTTCCAACCCCCCCACCCCAAAAAAAAATTGTTAGAGAAAAAAAAATTTTTGCAACTTTTTTTCAACAAAATTTCGATTTTTTTTTTTTTGCAATTCTACATGTTAGTAGTGATTTCCAACAAAAAACATGCAAAAAATTATAATTCCAGCTGATTTTGAACTTCAGGTGGATATACCATGTAAAATCAATTTCTGTCTCAAGGAATCTAGTTATGACGAATGAATTGAGTATGTAAAAGTTAAAAGTAAAAGGAAAGTTGCAAACTATAACTCTGTGAAGCACTGTGACGTTCAAAATTTGAATGAATAGGATATCAGTTTCACTTGAGTGACCTCGCAGTATTGGCGGCGGAGGTTTTGCACTCTACTGAGTGCTCCCCCTCTAGTTGTTCCTGTTTTATTTTCAGGAATAACTCAATTTTCTTATAACACTCATCACCATCAAGTATATCAGAACTTGGTTCTTGGTTTAAGTATATTTGTTGAGCAGAGATGAAATGACAGACCTCTCTTAACGCTATTGTCTGAGTATATATATATATATATATTTATATATAAATATATATATATATCAGCATTTATGTATTTTTTATCATATTTTATGTATCATTTACTATTTACTTTCCTGTATGAGAATGTTTCACCCAAGAAACCAGTTTTACACAAGTCTTCCCTTGTCTAAGGCAAAAAATTCCAAACTCTCTTACATAAGTGATATTTTAAAACATTCAATCCGATGAAGAATGTTAATCCCTTCCTTTGAAAGAAACACCCCAAATTCACAGAAAACAAATTGTTCTTCGATTCTATGACCTCATCCAAGTTTGCCTAGATAATTCAGTCCAGAGTTTGACTTGCTTTAGTTGAGAGAATGTCTTTTGAAGAGCCTTTTCCACAACAAGATAATTTTCACTCATTTTCACAAGAGGAGAGGTAAGTTAGGTTTAAACTTATAATATTAATGATACAATATACAAAACCAAATTACTGCATGACTAACAATTATTATTTGACAGTTTCTCCTCAATGACAGAGTTTGTGGTTGAATTTTAACATCAAGCGAATGAATATCACAAACATTGGGAGAATATGAATGAAACCCTTACAGAACTTCAATCAGTATGAAGAGAACTACATATTGAGATGACGAAGTGTTTTGAAGACTGATCTCATCCTTTAAGTAACCCCTGAGATGGGAGACAACAGAATAAAGGATTGACTTATACACCTTGTAAGAGAAGTTATGTGAGAGGTAAGATATACACTTATTCACAAACTTTTATAAGCAGAGACAACTTGTTGTTAATTCTACGCTGCTTATTGTTTTATTTCCAGCATTAAAAATGAATCACACAGCGAGATGACTGATTGTTTCTAAAGCCAACGAAATGGAGCAGGAAGAACTTTATCACCACCAAATCTTATGCAGGAAATGTATTTTATTATTTTATTAAAATTATCATCTAATCATCTTCATATACTCTAATCGTTATTCCTTTGTTTTAAACAGAATATGGCATCCGAGTTTCAAGATTGCAAGGCAAATTTTTTCCTTTTCATCAAGAGAGAGAATTAAACTCATTTATCATTGGATAAAATATCTTTGTATTGATATATATATATATATATATATATATATATATATATATATATATATATATATATATTAATTATTTACAAATTCATTAGCTGGTCCAAAATGGCTGATGCTTCATGAAAACAATTGTTGTTTCCAGCGTTCTTACTACCTCACAGCAATAGCAATCAGTTAACTAATTGTGATGGATCATTTGGAAGAAAGCAAACACCGCAACCAAGCTGACTTAAAGCCTAAATAATGTTTCTCCTTCTCTTTCCTCTTTTTTCTCCCAGCAACATAAACCCCATAATCAAGTGAGTTTCGTAAATCAATTTATACTATTTCATCTTCATTTTCCATATTCAATAGTTCACATAATAATCTGAAACTCGATTCTTGGCTAAAATGTAGTAGCCACCTTTGATTAGAAGAAGTATTGATCTCAGAGTTCAATTAATAGGTGGTCCAGCAGAACCTAAGAACCTCAATTCATCATTATATATAAATTCCTTTTCTTCAACAAGATATAATATTGCAGCTTGTTCTGTTGGAATGACACCTGTCATGGTTTTTGAATCTGTTGAATATTAATTGGTTAGGAGAGCATTCACAACATAATCAGGGGGTTGACTTATCTCTTCCATTTGTTGAAATAATCCTTCATCATCATATTCTAATGCTCCTATATCTTCTAGTTATTGCTCCATCATTTGATTGAAATCATTTTTCATTTGAAATTTATTAGAAGTATATTCTTTCGCAGGAACTGAAGAAACATCAATCATTTTTTTGTTGGGAAGTTTTTAAAAGTGGTTTAAAATATTTCTCTTGTTTTCTTTCAAATGCTTCTTCACCCATTAGTTTCTGTCTGCATTTCTTCTTTGTCTTCCTGTTGTTTTACAACTTTTGAAACCAACTCGATGCTCCTCAAACCTTCTTGCTCATTCTTTCGCTTCCATTTCTTTGTTGAAAAACATCCTTTAGTATATCATCTTGTTTCACAACAATATATTTATATCTTCCAGTCATGTGTTTCATACACTTCTCAAATTCCATTTTACGACATAATACAGAACAATTGTCTCTCTAAATATTTTTTAATATCTCTTGAATTTAACTTGAATTAAATAGAAGTATTAGCATTATTTATTATCGAGTGATGAGGGAGTTCAAAGTGTGATTGACGAAGATAAATACAATTACAAGAATAATGTCTACCTCTTGTGTAATAGCTATCCATAACCGTTTGGTTCCTTTTATTAACACAATCATCAAAGATGACAAGATTGTTTTTTGATTTTTTCAATTATTGGGGTGAAGTTATATCATCTGTATTATCACTAACAATGCAAGTTATAGGTTTTGATTTATTTTAATATTTCTGTGTATTACAAAATCGTTGTATTATATCTTCAATGTTAACATCATTTCGTTTGTTTTGAAGTTGAAATAAACCAATTATGTGTTCTTTTTGAAGTCCTGCATTAAAACCTTTTGAGAGTAGTTGAAACTCGGGTTGAAAACTTGACTTTGTGAAAATTATTAAATTATAAAAATAAAAAGTTTGGAGTCAGGAGCATCTTCAAAAGCAAACAGGTTTTTCAACATCTGCTTCAACAAACTATTAAACATCTGAATGAATTTGGAAGATTTTTATGGTCATTAAATTTTATCATATTTTCACAAATGGGTAAACAATCATTCATTTTTTATTTAGAAAATAAATTATTTAAAGTTTTTATAGGCTTTTTTAGAAACTCTGTTTTATCCTGAGTTCAGGTTTAATATCAAGATAGTCTATTACTTTATTTTTACAATATCTTGTATTAATATTTCACTGAAAATGACACTCATGAATAATAAATAACATCAATCCATAAAACAGTAGCCTCATTTGTTCAGTCTCATCTCTTGTAAGAAAAGGTATAATATCACCCTCATACTTAACATTCATTTCTCTTTTCAACCTTGTAAAGTAATTCATTTTTGGTGTAATTTTGAAACAGTTATGTACCTCTTTATATTTTTTGTTATCATTAATGAGAAGATAATCACAGAATATTAACTGTTTATAGGCTTTTGACTCTGTTTAATCCCACTATCTCTGGCAGGACAATTCGAAAATTTATCATTGGGAGTATCAGGGAATTCAAGAGGCTCAAGATCTGGTATACTATTCATATTTATATGGTATGTTTTCACTGAATATAAAATTCATTCATCTTCAGAATGATCAGTGCTTTCACAATCATCTATAAAATTACTTTCATAACTATCGGTTGAATACAAACTCTTGGTATCATAACTGTATGTTGTTTCAATAGAGATACTATCATCACTGTCATAATCTTCAAAATCTTCACTTGAATAATGACTTGTATTGAATTAGGAGGAAAAAAAACTTTAACATCTATATCCACATACTTTTCTTCATGAACAGATTCAACGACTACATTTTTTATATTAAAGGCAATTTATAAATGGTCCTTAACTACTACTAAACGAAACGTCATTTCTCCTGATATGTAAACATCTATATTTCATCAAGATTTACATCTTTAGGGTTGCAGAAAAAAATGCAAATTTCTCCTTGCTTATTGCTGATGGTCTTGTCTCTCCTTTCTGAAGCTTCATCCGTAAGGGTATTCTTTTTTTAATCTTTTACTTGTTTCATTGCTTTTTCTAGTTTTGAATATGTTGCTAGAAGGAGAGGAGAATCTTTTGTTCAAGCTACTTTAATTTATGTTATTCCAGATATACTGAAAACCCTTCCTCGGAAGAAATTGAAGAAGTCATATTATCAGTCATAATTGTATTTATCCAATAGTTGATATATTTATCTTTATTCTATATTACATCGTCAACATAAACTACCAGTCAAAAGTTTTAGAACACCCCCATTTTCCAGTTTTCACTCTAATTTAAGCAGTTTAGTGCTTCAATGTACTCTGAAATTAAAGCATAGAACAAATAAACAATTGCACATAAAAAAGATATAATGGAATAGTTTTGTTGAACAAAATTTAATCTAAATTTTTGACTCATCAAAGTAGCCACCTGTTGCAGATTATTAACAAAGCCAACATACTCGTGGCATTCTTTCTACAATGGAAATCAAATATTGTTCGGAGAGTTCTTCCCAACACTGTTGCAGAAGTTCCCAAAAATGTGTTGCACTTGTAGGTTGCTTGGCTTTCACCCATGTGTCCAGTTCATCCCAAACCAGCTCGATGGGGTTTAAGTCTGTAGAATGTGCTGGCCATTCCATGATTTGAAGCCTACCCTCTTGTTCTTTTTTTCTGAGGTAGTTCTGATATAGTCTGGAGGTATGTTTTGGGTCGTTATCTTGCTGTAGGATGAACCCCTGACCAACGAGGCATAGACCAGAGGGTATTGCATGGTGCTGAAAAATGCTGTTGTAGCCCTTTTGGTTCAGGGTGACAGTCACTCTGTGCAAGTCGCAGACTCTGGATCCAGCAAAAGAGTCCCAGATCATCACGCATCCTCCTCCATGTTTGACAGTTGTTGTCACACACTGAGGAACCATCCTTTTGCCTACTCGTCGGCGTACAAAAACCCTGCATGATGAACCAAAGATTTCAAATTTTGATTCATCGGTCCATAAGACCTTCTTCCAGTTTTCAGTACTCCACTGGTGTGCTTCATGGCTCAGGCAAGCCTCTTTTTCTTATTTTGCCATCTTAGCAATGGCTTTCTTACTGCCACTCGACCTGTCAACCTGCAGCTCGAAGTCTTCTCTTCACAGTTGAAACTGAGACTTCCTTACTTCGACCAGTGTTAAGCTGTGCTTGAAGTTGCTGTCCTTTGAGCCACCTATCACGCAAGCTGTTGACTCTCAGAAAATTGTCTTGTGATTGTATTGTGGCTTTGGGTCTGCCAGACCTCTTCCTGTCAGAGTTTCCTGCAGTTCATTTACTTCCATTGCTGCAGAACAGCTGCAGTTGCTCACCCATTACTTGTTCCCTGAAAAGGGCCTATTTCAACAACTTTGAAATTTACATTATTTTTCAATTTTTGGTAACCTCAACTTTTTTTAACCTCTGGCAGTTTACCACTTATCTTTGTACTATTTCAGCTTATCCACTGGATGTGAACTGCTTAAATTTCAATAAAAACTGAAAAAATGGGGTGTTCAAAAACTTTTGACCGGTGGTGTATTTCTCAGTATATTTTACAAATGTAGAGATTCATTGAAACTTGTCTTTTGTGTCTTGATACACTGTAGTTATTCAGTAAAATAAACATGTTGGTGGGTAACATGGTTTTAAGCACAGATTCTCCTTTAAATTAAATGGAATTTCCATCAAGAAAATTTTAGTTTAAAAGGAAAAGTATCTATAAATTACCACAAGATTTTTCATCAAGAAAATTACGTTTTAATTAAAGTTATACTGCATAAATATGGTGAGTACAACTCATTGTGATGTCTGTTATATTAGTATTCTGAAAAACACTTATAGTAGACACCTTCAAACACAAAAACATAAAATATCTGTTGAAGGAATATCTTTAAAATATATATATATATTGTGATGCATGTAATAATGATATTCTTAAAGGAAATTATAATAGACACCTTCAAACACAAAAACACAAGAAGAATGAAGAGGGGATACTTGGATACTCCATTGAAAATATTGATGAAGCATTTAAAGGACATAGAAAAATAAAGATTATTTTGCTTTAAAGAACCAACACCAACATCAATCATTGAGTAAATTATTATGGTTAAACCAAAAATTGAAATTCTAATTAAAAATACTTTGAGTGTAATCAAGACTTTAAGTTTTATATTGCGATAAAAATAAAAATGGCAAGAGAAGTTGGTGAAGAAACTTCCGACATGAGACAAATCCTCACTTTATCACATCATTCCAAGATTTCTTAGATTGTGAAATGTATGATGAACTTCTGAGATATGACCAAAATGTTAAGGACAATGTGGAAGGTAGTGGATTCGTTTTTGAAAAAAATTAATTTTTGAATAATCACATCCTAAAATCAGATCCTCTCAACGCTTCTCATAGATTGATTTACCAGAAGTGATAAAACTATAAAAGGCAGTTGTTATTATTCAAAACAATAATAATAAATGACTTATATGGTCTGTTCTTGCTCAATTACAACCTCCAAATAGGAATGCTGAAAGAATTTCTCATTATAAGAAACATGAGAATACACTGAATGTAAAAGATTTAAAGTTTCCAATGTCATTGAGAGATATTCCTAAATTTGAGAAAACGAATTATCTATCTGTTAATGAAAATGGATTAATGGATACAAACAAAGTTCAGATATTAAAAATTTCAAACAACTACAAAAATGATGAAACATATATTGACATTCTCTACTTTATTTAAAGGAAAAATCACATTTATGCTCACATCAAAAATTTATCAAGATTAACCAAATCACAACTATACAATAGAAAATGTAAAATATATCCTTGTAAGAGATGTCTCAACTCCTTTCAAACAAAAGAACGATTAAATTAACATTTGAAATCTTGAAGTAATCATAAATCAACCATAGTCAATTGTCCAAAAGTAGGTTAAAAATATCATTCAAAGATTTTAACAAATTTATAAAACATACATTTGTGATATACGCTGATTTTGAAAGTATCCTAGAAAAGACAGACAATGTTTCTCCAAATGCAAATACATAATTCGCAAATAAATATCAAAAACATACTCCTTGTAGTTTGTGTTATGATATGAAATCATCTGTTGGTGATGAATACAAGTTCGAATTTTATAGAGGAGAAGATGCCTCGGAGGAGTTTGTGAAACAACTGGAAAAAAAACTGTTTTCATTTATCTCAGGTCTTGGGAAAAATGATAAACCAATGTCCTTAACAAATGACAAGAAAAGCAAATTTAGGTATCCACAGGCTATCATATTTGTGAGGAGAAAATTAGTGAAGGTCTAAAGGTAAGAGACCATTGTCATCTCACCAGTAAATATAGAGGTCCAGCTCATCAGAGATGTAATCTCAATTTTAAACTTCCCTCCTTCATTCCAGTATTTCTTCACAACAACGCTCACTATGACACACATCTTTTTATAAATGAATTTAGTGAAACCAGCGGAGACATTTCAGCCATTCCTAACACCAACCAGAATTACATCTCATTCACAAAAACAATCCCTACATCTCCCATAACGCAATAACTCATGTCAGATTTATTGACACATTAAAGTTTATTTCGAGTTTATTAAACTCGAATTATTTATTATTTAATTATTTATTTTTATTATTTTTACTCGAATTATTTAAATTTTACTCGAATTATTTAAAGTTTATTAAAGACACACACACATTTCGAGTCCATTATATGACTTGGTATCAAATATTGAAAAGTTTCCAATTCTCCAATCACATTTGTCAAATCAAGAAGAGACTGATCTCCCATTACAAAAGGGAATATATCCTTTTGATTATATGAACTCATTCTGGAGGTTTAAAGAAACACAACTTCCCTCAAAGGAATGTTTCTATAATTAGTTAAATAAAAACCAAATAACTGATGAAGATTATGCACAAGCACAAAATTTTTGGAAGAAGTTTTATATTAATACCTTGGGGAAAATCACATTTTGTTTCTTAAAACGGATGTTAATTTATTGGCTGATGTATTTTAGACTTTTAGAACAGTCTGTCATTATAAAAATCTATTTGGATTAGACCCTGCTCACTATTACACAGCCCCAGGATTTGCTTGGAGTGCTATGTTAAAAATGACAAAACAACCATTGGAATTAAATCGGTGATATAGATCTGCTTTGAATGATAGAGAAAGCTAAAAGAGTGGAATATCAACAAGTCTGTTCAAAGAGATATGCTAAAGCTGGCAAAAAATATCTTCCATGCTGTCATGTTAAAATAGATCGTTCTTACTTGATGTATTATGATGCTAACAATTTGTATGGATGAACTCTGTCTCAATCTTTACCTTTTGGAAATCTTAGATTGGTTAAGGAGAAAAATTATGAAAAGGTTTTGCAGGACATTATCCTCTCAAAAATAATTACATGAAGCTAAAGTAGGATGTTATTTTGAGTTTTCTTTTTTTTAATGTACATTGTCAAGGCTCATATGAGAGCGAACACACAATGCACAACAAGGGGGGGGGGGGGCATGAGACAAGAGTTGCAGGAGAGGGGAGGACAAACAGTGGGAACAGAGACATTATAAGATCTGTGGAAGGGAGAGGATAGGGTGGGGAACACGGGTATACAAGATGGACAATACAGGGACTTTCAGGAAGGAAAGCAGGTGAAATTTGAAGGAGGTGGGGTTGGGGTGGATTAACGGGGGTAGAAAAGATCATGGATTTGGATGGGGGAACATAAGAGGTGGTGGTGAGCAGCTGTTTTGAAGGCCTGCAGGGAAGAATGGGATTGAAGAGAGTTTGGGAGTTGTTTTCCAAAGGTGGGGAAAAAGAGGAAAGAAAGAATTGCCATCATACTCGAAACCCACGACAAATACAAGGACACAGCAACTTAAAATAAACAGGGAGATTTAATAAAAATAGACAAATATTAAACAAATATTTAAGGGACAATAATTCAGAATGTAAGAATATGTGAAATAAACTAAATCAAAGTCGAGGCACCTCTTCACACGGACTTTGATATCGACAAGAGGAAAACAAAATGGAAGAAAATCCTGCCTTTATTCTGGCACTTAGCTTGGTCCAGAGATGGTCTTTTTTGAACTTTGGGATGGAGGCGCTTCAAACTGCATGGGTAGATGCACCCAAAATAGCGCCGAGCCACTCTCTGGGCGGGAAACGCATGTGAGGCAATTTTTGAAGTGGTATTCAACACCAATGCTCAGAGTCCGCCATGCAGCTTCCTCATTTGATCATTCTTGCCGATATGCTCTCTGCAGAATGGCGCCACTCCCTTCAGTGCCAAACGCTCCCTCCGTTTTTCACGACCAGCCAATAGTCGATGGCCAGCATCTTGCTCAGTATGCGAGCCAATTCACAGCATGACATGAGAATCAGGCAGCCATTTTGTCATGCTGAGAGGAGAGCAAATCAAGATCCTCCATCCCACCTATATTCCTCTCACAACTAGTAATGTGAACCTCACCCTTCTTCCACCTCTGGGCATGGCTTGCTGGCACAAAAACCGGCAAGGCGAGGCCTCTGCCTGCTAGGCATGCCTGCTCGTTTGTTGTTATAGTAGTTGCTGTTATGTAAAAAACGCAACTCCTTCATAACTGCCTTGTAAATGAAAAAATGTAGGAATAAGTCACAGGAGACAATTACA
>CM068953.1:200505558-200516252 GCA_035128595.1 Eptatretus atami
AAAGACTGAAATCCTTGCAAAACACCATAAGTAGATTAGCACAGATGGGAGAGCCATTTTCACAAAGGATGCACTTGGCAAGAAAAAAGAAAGAAAAAAGAAGAGTGATTTGAAACACGGTAAATAGACAACATACAGTGAGACAGTGTTTCCACGGTTGGACAACATAAGCAAGAGAACGACCAAACAGACGGAGAGAATGGAAGAAGATGAGGATGAGAGGGGGTGAGGAGAATAGATAAAGAGGGGAGAACAAAATGATCACCTGCAAGTAAGAAGGTTGGGGAGGATGGGTTTGTGGGGCTACAAAATATTGTTACGGGCCAGGGAGTTGGGTGAGAAGACCACTCGGTGGGGAAGCTATGTCGGATCCCACCAGACTCCCTGGAATTGTAGGCCGAAGCACACGGATAATTCCGTGATGCGGCGGGTCGCATAATCGACCGTGGACGCCAATAACTACACCGTGTGACCTAGGGTCCTCCCGTGTATGGGTTAATCTGGTTACCTAATTAATCACGTGGTTTAATTAGCGGGGAACATGCCCTCGGTACGCCTTGTCTGAGCCGGATCACTCTACCGGACCGGATCACTTTACCGGATCGGATGCAGCCGAGCAACCCTGCCAATGACGTACCAGCTAAAAGGAATGGATCATTGGGAATAAAGTCCCGGTTAAGCTAGGATTCGGACCATGCTGGATCAATGGAAGAAAAGACAAAAATGAGCAGAGAACATTCCTAATAATGATTTATTTGCAATCAACTTACAAAATGGGACACAGAGCAGACTTAATGCGAAAATAATAACAATAATAACAATAACGATCTTCTGCGGTCTTACTTAGGCAGACAGGCGCCAGGCCACACACATACGCACACACACACAGACACCGAAAACCCGATGAAGAGGGAATTTGGAACCAGGAATTGAGCACCGTAAAGGAGGAGCTTGAGTCGAGAAGGGGCGGAGTCCAGAGTGTGAGGGTGGAGTAGTAGGCGGGACCAGGTAGGCGGGTGGCGTCGACTTGGTGTGGGCGGAGACGAGGAGGAGGCGGGCAGCAGGAGGCGGGTCGAGGCGAGGCGAAAGAGAGGCGGAGAAACTCAAAAAGCAAGAGGCAAGAGAGAGACGGAGGAACTTCTCCGACCTTTATAGGATTTGCAGCTCGGGGGGAGGGGCCACCCCGAATCATAATGTCATAACATGAATCGGGCACTCCAATTGACCCCAACCCCTCACGTGGCCCGCCAGCTTGGGCTGGAAACCGCCTCACTTCGTTTCCGGCAAGGCCATCCCAGACAGTGAACACATCTCGCTCCAACACCAAGACGTGACACAAATAGCCCACACCGAAATTAGCATGCGAATCATACTGCAAAAACCCCGCCCGGGCGACCGGTCGAGGGTCCCGCATGCCCGCTCATGCGTTTGACCAGCGTCGATCAACGCGCTCATTCCGCGCGCACCAACGTGGCCTGCACTGTACTTTCCCTGGCTCGATCGCAGCTTCGCTGGCCGTAGAGACGAGAAGACGTTCACCATCCGTGGAGAATCCACTGCTGCCAGCGAGGACCGAAGGTACATCATCATGGATAAATCCGTGCACGTCTCACGAGCTGCGTACATGTCTGCTTTCGAGCACATTCCATACAGTGCGTGCGGTTCCGCCATTACGCACATGGCCAGTGCTCGCGTTCACACAACTCTGCTAGCGTGTGCGTGGGGCGAACACCAATATGTGTCGGATATTGAGGCTGAAAAGGAACAAGCCGCTTTTACTCGCACACTCGTATCCTGCCAAATATGGCGTGGAGTCGTCTTTGTTGGCCTCTGTATGCGTTTCGTGCAGCATGGGCATCGTGCTGGCTATGTTTCCCGTGCCGTGAAAAACACCATTCATGCAGCCTCTTAAGAGGTATTTATTCGCATGCCTTTTTAGTGCAATCGGCAATTCTCCCCAGACCATCCGAAGTTCGAGTCGATAATCCCGCACCAACAAGCACACCACATGACTCGGCTCTGCAGTTTCCCCACTGCGGTGCCTCATGCGCTGGCCTTCACGAGGCCCCACCTTACAGCCAAGGCGCACGTGGCTGATTTACCTCAGGAATATTCAGAAAAGAAGACGAGTAGGGATGAAATGGAGGAGAAAATGGTTTAAGCAACCCGAGATATTAGATCATCGCAACGCACTCCCTTGTTGGCCCGCTAAACAAAAGGAAGGAGACTATCTACATGTATAATAATGGAATAACTGTCTTCGGACACCTATCTTTTGAATGCATGCGGTTCCGAGAACTGCAACAATATCATAGGTCGAGATTGGAGAATATATCAGGTGGTGGTATACCACCTGCATGAAAGGAAGGGACACAAATCTTTGGAAGGCCATTCCATGAATCGGAAAAAAAGAGAAATAAAATAGTAGATTTTTGCTGTAAGAGTAGATTTTACTAATTGCACTCGTCAGGGTCACTCTAAGGACGCATGCATCATGGAGGAGCTGGGGAACAACTCAGGGCTAAGAAAGAGAAGAGGGTGCAAACCAAAAAAGACGCATAAAAAAAACATAGAAAACACTTTCCTCTTTTCAATGTGAGAGGAGCATGCCTTTTGCAGTAGCCTTTTCGTGGGAGATTCCATTAATGTTGAGATCTTTAAATTCCACAGACTCCAGGAAAGACAGATTTTATATTTGGGTTCAAGCCTTAAGTGAGAGCAACACTCCATACAAGGGCAATTGCCGTGTCCACTGTAGCTTGTTATGATCTTTCAAAGAATTACATGAAATGATGTGGATGACTTTGGCGGTCAGACTTGGTATATTGTCATCACTGGCGCAGTCGTGGCTGATGGTGAGGCCCAGAACATCAGGAGACTGAACCTCTTCCAGTGGCTGCTGATGGAAAGAGATTGTTGGAGTCATTTGACTATCCTTTTTGAGTAACAGGAAGAGGTTGTGAGATTTTCCAGGGTTGAAAGTCATGTTCTATTTGTCGTCCCAGCAGCTCATCAACTCCAGATCAGTAGAGAGTAAGGCAGCCACCGTATGTCAGGGTTTGGGTAAAAGTTAAGCTGTTTGGTGGGAAGATATATTGTATGGCACAATGTGGAGTTATTTGCAAGAAAGAAGAGCGTTTTCCAGACCTTCATGGAAGTATTTATGTTTAAGGAACAAGAATGGGCTAAAACCAGGGTCTTGGGGCATTCCAGACTCCATTCATGGGAGGGGAAAGTGGAGAGTTTCTTTGATAGCAACACATTTACTGTGTGAGTGAAGGAAGATAGAAAGCCATTTATGAAGGTAGCCTTGTATGCGTGGCAATGACTTTGACAAGCAGAACAGGAGTGTTAATTACCTGAGATATGTTTGGAGGAGGGGGAGGGTATTCTGACTTGCTTGAGATTTTGGGCCTCCATCAATTGCAAACAGAGAAGCAGTAGGATGTCCCTAGTTGAATGACCCAAACAGAATCCAAACTGGTGGTCACAGAATGAAATTTGTTTGAAAATTAGGAAGACTTGTCATCATCAGTGATAATGGATCTTAGAATTGGATTTCTTCGTACAATCTGGACGATTTTTTACACATTTCTTGCATATGTTACTTTGTGATGTCAACTGACTTGCAGGCAGTTGGCAGTTGATAAAAGGTGAAGGACAGACTTTGGAATGCAGAAGTCAAAGAGCAGGAGAGCAGAATTTAAGAATACAGGAACTGATGCCTTTTCTTTCCTTTGTCAAGTAAGAAATACAGTTCAGTAACAATGGGTATGTTGGATAATATGGGGACAAATCAGGATGGGTAGTGTACATAACTTTGAGGATGTATGATGGATGGGTAGCATCCACCAAAGACAGACTTGACTAAGATCCACTAAGACCTTGTGAAGAAGACTAGATAGAGAGTCAGCCTTGCAATAATAAAGATTGTTTTCTGGATGGCAAAAGGATGCACACACACCTGAGTTTTATGGTGTGATCTAAAGTTGACAGTCTGGTTCGCCTTCCCTCAAGTTGCCCTGGAGTTTCTTATTGACTGGTAACAAACTCAGAAAGCACAGTCCAAAAAAATAACAATTGGACTCAAAGCCGCAACTGTATTTCCCTGATCAGAAGGAAGAACATTTCTTACACAGTCGTTCTGTGATAATTTTTTTTCTCAACCTCGTAATCCAACTATTTGTGAAATACTTAACTGAAATCGCAATAAGAGAGCTTGTAGATTAATAACAGTAAACCACTCATTGAGACTAGTTCCTGAACTTTCTGTGTCCATTTATCAGACCGTCTTGTGATGCAATAAATGATGCCTTGCAATCTCCACAGACTCTCACATCAGTTGCGTGTAGATCACTAACTGCAACTATTAATCGTAGCTTGACCTGACGTCTCAAATCATCCTGCCGAAAAGCACAAATATCGAAAATTGTTTCAATGTCTTTTGATCACCACAATCGACCGTCCTACAGAGTGAAACCCACACCATCAACTCAGACTTTTTTAAAACCATGTTCATTATGCAGATTTCACCACAAAAGAGACTTCTTTTTCATAAAAACATTGGCCGCTCTGAACAGCGATAATGTTTTCTTGACGAAGCTTCCTCCGACACTTTTGAATCAGTGTAAACTCGTTTCAGATCTCCTTGTATATATGGAGAATGTGGTGTGGATGAGGAAACAATGTCTATGGCATTTGATGGTAAGATTTCCATTGGTCGCTTGTCTTCCTTTCAAGATTGTCAAGAAGACCATCCTGCTGAAGTTTGCTTGGCATGATGATCGGACAAACACAGTCTGGCTCGGCAATGGTCAGCGGCTTGCCAGCTTTCTTTTTTCCATAAGGTTTGAAGAATCACTCATCCATTATGTATGCTTGAACTGCAAAAACAGAAAAATCACTTTATCATCAACGGTGACAGCGAATTTGCATAACAAACTAGAAATTATCTCAACATGTAATGTCTGTCCACATCTGCTTTGTACCTAAACTAAACTTGTTGCGTTATATCTGTCGTAAGTTTTGAAAAAATTTAAATCTGAAGAAAAGAGAACAAAAGTTTGATTTCTCTGTCCTGTTTGTCGGCATTGTTTATTACAACATCTGATATGAACATGTACTACAAGTAATTATAGTGAGAGAAGAGACACAGGTAGAAAGAGATCTTCAGAGGCAAAGATAGACATCACGTGGCCCACAAAACTGTAGTTCCCTGTTCCAATAATGGGAATTGATTCGAATTGGGTATTAGATTCTTCCGCATGTTGTGAGCCAGAGGGAAATGGATGTCTGGGTCAGGTCTGGGGAGTCATGGATTCACTGGATCATGGGGTGTGGTGCTGTCGGTATCTATGCAGGTGGACGAAAGTCTGAGTCTTGAAGTCCTTTGTGCTTACAGTCTTGCTCTAAGAATGTGGGACTTGTACTCTGACAAAGGATCTGAGATGGACACTTAACTCCTTTGGTACCCGGTTTCTTCGGAGAATCCTTGGCTATCGCTGGTCAGTCTTTGTGTCCAACGAGTAGTTGCTAAGAGAGACTCAGATGAGATATATTTCCTGTAAATTCCGTGACCATCAGCTGAGGCTGTATGGACATGTGACGCATTTTCCTGACGCTGATCCTGCTTACCAGATTCTCTCAGAGAAAAAGCCTCGTGAGTGGAGGAGGCTAACGGGCTGACCATATGCCTCCTGGTTGCAGCAGATTGATCAGCATCTCAAGGAGATGGGGATAGGCCAGGCATATGCCTGTGGGATGGCTGCACATTGGCACCTGGAGTACTGGTGGAAAGTGGACGCAGCGACATGCTGCTCCAGCTCATGCTCACATTCCTGACATGACCTGATTCTTCTGCCCAAGCCGAAAATAATGCCATACTAGCATAACCCGCGCTCTGCGCGACATGTTGGGGTGGGTGTGTTTGAGAAAGGAACTGATGCAGAGTATCAGTAGTAATTTTACTGTAATTGCAGTAAGTGGAATACGATTTCACTGTTTCAGAACCATTTTATTTACTTTTTTTGTACCATGCACCTCATATGCTCTTTGAGATAATGTAAGCCCAATATCACGTTAATCGAGCGCAGAAGAAAGTAGAAGATAGCGTGACACGAAACCACAAACTCGGAAATAATATATAAGATAATACATCTTTAGATTGTTGAGATATAGAAAATTTAGATCGCCAGCAAAATTAATGTACTCATTCCATAAAACTTTTCTTTTGCCCAAGCCGAGATGGTTAAAATGGAATCCATCTTATTTTTAGTTGCTCCATTTGGACAAATCCACATGCATTTTCGAGATTTCTTCTTTATGAAGGTGTTCATGGTGTACAAGTTATTTTTCATTACAAATTCCACCAATCTACTTCCTCTTTTGTTCCTTCTGCCAATACCAAATCTCATAAAAGCTTCACTATTTATCATTTTATTCTGTTCCCCAATTTTTGTGTTGAAATCACCAGTAATAACTGGATATTTATTTTGTTGGGTTTAAAGTTAAAATTCTTCCACTTCTTCGTCAGGATTCATCATTCATTGCATGATATACCTGAATGATTTTCAGATTGCATTTTTTTGATCAATTTAAGAATCTATTGTGCAGTATGATTAGACAGCTCTTGAAACTTATAAGGTTTTTTTGGATGCAAAGTCATGGCTCGTGGAAGAGCGACAACACTGAATGGATCAGGATGCAACAGAACAAAAGGAAGAGGAAAAAAGGGAAAGAATATCAAAACAGAAGACGTGGACAAATAAGGGATGTGGAGAGGAATGAAGGACAGAGGAGAATGTACAGGGTTATTTTGATTGATCCAGAGGCTAACTATCAGGAAGGAAAAACTGGAGATTTTGAATGAGTGGGTTTGGGGATGGAGGAGGGTGAACAGGGGCAGAAAACATCATGGTTTGGGATGGAGGTTGATCTGAGATGGTGGTGAACAGCCGTTATTAAGACTTGGAGAGAAAGAGGAGACTAAAGACAAGATGGAAATTAATTCCACAGGTGGGCAAAAAGAGGAATAAGTGAGTGGAGGGAAGCATTAATTTTGGATTTTGGGAGTTTCAGAAGCATAGTGGTTAACGGTGGACTCTGTTCGCTCTGTAGAAGCTAGGAGAGGGGGAAGGGATGTGAAAGACTGAAAAGGAGGTGGGAGAAGACAGAAAGACAACCGACCTGTCTGACATGGGAAAGTGATAGACCCAACGACTCACCTTCCTTGCGGAACTGAGTGTGATGAGGTGGTTGTGCCACTGTTGTGGTGTCACTGGTACCCAGAGTGCTCCGGTAAGTGATCGCACTTCCCCCTAGTTCAGTGATTGAGTTTGGCTTGTCTAACAGTCGCATGTCTGTCTCGTCTCATGTATTCATGTGTGTGTGTGTGTGTGTGTGTGTGTGTGTGTGTGTGTGTGTGTGTGTGTGTGTCAGCTCTACTATGAGCCTTAGATTCTGTTAAAATAAATAATAATAATTAAAAAAAGGAAAAAGAAGGATACATATAATATCTACCTCTGTTTTTCCTTGGCTCCAGATAATGTCCTTTTCTTTTAATTGAAATTTCTCATTCGGGGAAGCGGTGGAATCATAGCGTCCCACTATTTTAAACTTAATCTTTCCGTGAATGTTTTGCCAGTTTTCAAGCTCATACAATGCAGGAGGATCTCCATTTTCATCAAAATACATGGTCTCTCCAAGGTTATTGATGAAGTGCACATGTCGAACATAAAATACCAGCTATGCATCAGTGAGGAATAAAAATATTACACAAATAATGGAGCATTATTAAAAACAAAATCACTAAATCGTTTGATTTACCTGCCATGGTTCAAACGTTGCAAAGCTGGGACAAGAATAATTCGGAAATGGTCCAAAGCCAGGCCTACATGATTGTAGGTTGTGCAAGGCATGTGCGATGCTGTATATAGCCATGTATGTGTTATAAGTAAAAACACTATGTGAAACTGACGTAAATGTAGAAATCACATCGTACAATCTCTCATTTCCCATGCAATGCTTGTGAAGGGTTTTCCTTTGATTCCAAGTGCAATTAAATGTTATTTCCCAGAGTTCCAAAATATAGTTATTTATATATTTGTTTTTAAATTTCAATTCAGATGTTCTATCTACCTCCTGATAATCATTCACTTCCATGTTCAACAAGTGAAATATCTCTCTTCGAGGAAACAGTGTTGCATTGCAGAAACTAGAGACATTTTCCACATTCAGAGTAAAATTTGTTTGCAAAAATATTGAGGAGTTAAAAACGTTTTCACATTTCCAACAATGGGAACCTAAAAAGCTTGCATATGGTGAATTATATCCAGATGAATTAGTTATATTATTATGGTATTTGAAAATAATAGTGTTACACGAGCTTGATTTGGTATTTTGTTTATCCTCTGCTGTGAAACCTTCAAATTTTTCTTGACATTTTGAATGATCTTGCTGCTTCATTTTCATTGAAGGATTAACATAATGTTGTAAATACATAAAATCATCGGACTGTCTTTTAATACAAGAACGGAATTGTTTCCTTTGTCCAAAACCTTCAGGTGTTAACGGTCGAACTCTCAGGAGGTAATCATGTAAACCTTGCAGTGTTGACCATTTCAAAGCAAAAGCGATTGCTCCTTCAAAAATGTGAGCATACTGTGAGGTGCTGAATATGGCAGACGTTGCCAAAGGAGTGCTTGCTATCCATGTCTTCCCAGTTAAATTCCGTCGAAGAATTTCTTTGGCCAAAGGTAGAAAGTCTGGTTCATTTGTGTGAACCAAAATTATATTTGCTTTGGTCACTTCGATAACATTTCCTGAGAGGGAAAGTATAAAACACAGAATGTCAAGAAATGAGCATCATTAATTACAGGCATAATCAAGGTCCTTCATTTGTATTGGTGTGTAAGTTTTTTCATAATACCTCAAATGGTATGTCCACAACAGACACAGCAATATTTTAGTCCTCACTCAACAATGTTTCAAAACTTAGCCAGACAAAAACAAATGCTGGCCCAGTCCCCCTCTCCCAGGCAAACAAATCAATCCACAGACAAATATTTGGCTAATCATCCATCATCAGTGTGCATTTGAGCTCGCAAGTCATCCATTGTAGGATTTCAGTAACCTTATTAAATCGATAGGTGATGAATGCCGAAAGATTAGGGATGCACGACAGGTACAAAATGCTGATTAGAGCCACTGAAGCAAATGGTTTGCATGACATGGGATTTTAGCTGCTTAAAACATTAAGAGGTGTTTCATTCCAATGCCAGAATGAAGGTCTCCTTGAACTACTGTAATATATATATATATAATATATATATATATATATATATATATATATACATATATATATATACAGTATATATAATATATATTATATATTATATATATATATATATACGTATATATATATATACATATGATATATACATATATATATATACATATATATATATGTATATATATATATTATATATATATATATATATGAATATATATTTGACAGCTCCCACAGTCCTAAAGCCAAATAAGCTGCATAAAGTAACCCAAGAAAGCCGACACAAGGTCAGCGATTTGCTGTTTCAAACCCTTCCCAGAGTTACTCCACAACGATAAAGACGTTCACACATAGTTCACACAAGAGAATCCCCATGCTGCACACCGCCTCAGCTGCCGGAACTGTTTCATCGCTAAGGACCCTCATTGGTATCCTTTGCTGTCTGCGCTGTCACTGATGATTCACCAATAAGTGATGAAACCATTTTGGCAGCTGAAGTGGTGTATTGCATTGGGATTCTCATATGTGTACTATGTGTTAATATCTTTTAGCTGTGGAGGAACTCTGGGAAGCATTTGAAAGAGCAAAGCACTACCTTGTGTAGGCCTTCTTGGGTTGCTTTATGCAGCTTCTTTGGCAAGAGGAGTGTGGGAGGTGTCAATTATTTATATAATCCTAGACCTGGGTTTAGGTGATTAGTTGATAGCTGATTGGAATTCCCTCCATTCACAGGTGAGAGATGTGGGTGGGTCTTTATTATATATATATATATCCAAAGACCCACTCACATCTCTATAATAACCATTTGGCTCTCACCTAATCATTTAAAGCCAGGTGGATAAGATTATATCAATAAATCTATGAGCGCCAGATTAACGGTCCATTCAACAATGGTGGTGCTGGAAAACTCCTGCAGCTCATCCTGATCCACCTTTGGGCTACTCCATTGCTAAGTAACTATAAAGAGCCAACGTCTCGCACAGAGAGTTCGCTCGTAGCTCCCTCATGGCTGGCTCGTGGTTCACGTGATTTATTGGCTTGGTGGAAAGAGGTGGAACAGAGCGAGCATGTCAGAAGACATTGAAGCTTGGCGAAGCGCATGGAGCAAGCAGAATGGAACGGAGTCAACAACCGAGTGGATGAGCTAGATGCCAGACGAAGCACAGTTAGACAGGATAGACAGTACAGTTACACTTCCTTGTTAAGCCTATCTTCTCGCATGTTCTTTTCTTTGTTTTCATCTCATCCACTGAGGATGCAGTAAAAGCGAATCAACAATTGCCCAGGCTTAATGATCCACATCTTTTACATCTTCCTCTTTACACATCATCTGCCAATCATCGCACCCCTCACCCTGCCATCCTCTGACCACGCACCATAAACTCCCTTAGTGTTCCTCCCCCCCCCC
>CM068953.1:200519802-200530348 GCA_035128595.1 Eptatretus atami
CAAAATTGCCACCAAAATTTAAATTTTGGAATAGAATCATCGTTTTCTTTGAGACCACATGTTCGACGTAGGCTCCAGGTTGTCCGATCACTGCCTGCAAACACGTTGTCATGCTCTCCATCACTTTGGGAAACGTTTCCTGAGGAATGTTCTGGATTTCTTGGTGGATGTTTTCTTAAAGAGCTGATCAAGAGTCTGAGGCCTAGGGTTTCATAGATCCTGTCCTTGAGATACCCGCACAAGAAGAAGTCTGGAGGAGTAAGGTCAGGGGAATACGGTGGCAACTCAACGTCTTCGGAGAGGGAGATAAAGCGGCCCTCAAAAAGTTGGTTGAGAAAATGCCTTGTTTCCCTGGCTGTATGGGGCGGTGCCCCATCCTGCTGGAACCACTGGTTTTCATCTGGATCAGGTTGTTCTCCTACGGGCCTGAGTACGTAACTCAGGCAGATAGAATTCCTGAATCACTTCGCGATAGTTCCTCTGGTTTACCGTGCAAGTGCGTCCCTGGTCATCTTCAAAGAAGTCTGGACCAATTATCCATACCAACCAACCGCCACCCACATGGTGACTTTGAGAACAGATCGAGGCACCACTTCAGTTGATGCATTACCAGGATTTTCAGTTCCCCAGTACCGAAAGTTTTGCTTGTTTACCTCCCGGACAAATGAGCATGGCATTCGTCCGTCATGTGAAGTTTTTTGAGGAAGTCTGCATCTTCCTCCAACTTTCCTGGGAACCAAATTGCGAAGTCGAGTCGTTTGCATTTCTGTTGATGAGTAAGCACCGTTTCCGTTTGAATTTTGTATGGAAAGGCATGAATGTCTTGGCGAAGGATCCTCTGAACGGTGTTCTTATGAATGTTTGTCTCGGCAGACAGTCGTTGAATCGATTTTTTTGGACTCTGAACAACCGCCTGTCTCACCATTTCCACATTTTCTTCACTACGACCTGTCCTCTTCCGACCACTGTGACCCTTGTGAAGGTCACAGATGGTTCCCACATTGGTAAACTTTGCGATGGTGCACTTTGTTGTCCGAAAGTTTGGTGCATGGGGCAAGTGGATACCGAAATATCTCGAGTAAAGACGTTGCAACTGTATGACACTTTTTGTCTGGTGCCAAAGTTCAACAATTTTCGTCCGTTGTTGTACGGTCAGTCTTGGCATTTTTCTGGGGCTTGCTTGGTATCAAAATAAACTTCAGGGTCTCTGCAACAAGAAATGAAGCATTAGTCACAAAATTACTGCTTTTTTAGGAGCAAACGAAGCATTTTAAAAGTTGTATATTTTTTGGGGACACCCTATATTTATAGATTCTGGTTGAAACATAAAGGGGAAATTAGAAATGTTTCCATCCTCACAATAATGATATCATTCCATTTTGTTTTATTGCAAGTGAAATGAAATCAGAAGGAACATACATCACTGCTACATTAACTTCCCCTAAAAACAAAAAAAGGTAAACTGCATAATTTGGTGCAAACAAATTTTTTTTTTCATCTCAACACATTCATACATTTGGAGGACTTATAAGTCTTACAAAAATGCATCATCAGTGAAACAAGAAATGTCGAAAATCATTTTGTATTATTCAGTTTTGTCGGTGGGTGGACATCAACCATTTCAACCATTTCAACACATTCAACAGATCTTGGAACCAAGATCCACTCACCGTGCTAGCTCTATTGTGCTTCAACTTTTCATAAGAGTCCTGAAGAAAATATTCCTTTCCTTGTGCTGTAATTTACATTTATTTCCTGGAAAAGTTTTAGTGCAGAAAAATTCATTCAATCCCTATAAATGTGAAAAGTAACTTACCAAGTTCAACAATGGATTGATGACTTTGAACTTTTGGAATACTTTCTCTGAAGGCGATGCAAAGTCCATTTTGTTCTGTTATTTCCACAAATTGAGCCACGGCTGGACGTCCGTAATCGTCATCCACAGCAATGGTGCCTACATAAAGCCAGCCAAGGTGTAGCACCAGGTGGGCCATGGCAGAAACTTGATGTGCATCACTGGGAAAGATGCGCAGGAAGGATGGGAACCGTGACTTATCACTGAAGCAAGTGCAGGCTGAAGCATAGCTCACCTGCATGTGACAAACATTGAAACAAAAAGTTAATTCAATGTTTCTCCATGTTTGCAAAGTCTATTCCAATTCACTCCAATACCAGAAAAGACAAATTATGTTTGCACTGTTGAAGAAATTTCTAAGTCATCCTGTACATTTGAACATTTATTTAACAAACAACATAAACGAATACATACAAACACATACATATGCGCAAAGGAGTGATTGATAATACAGACTTGTTCCAGATCTCTGAAATATATGATAAAGTTAAGTCCTTTATATGATATTAAAGACTCCAGTGAGACCGTATTTTTTATTTCCATATGCTAGCACCACAGATTGTCTGATCTTGATTTTCCCAGGTGGTGCTCATCTCCAACCCTCATGCAGCTGCCAGCTTGATTTGGTTGTAGACTTGTAGCATATATTCAAACCTATATTTGTAGATTCTCTCTCGGCACAGAATGATGCACAGAATTATAGAATGACGTCAAACAGCAAGTCTTTTGGGTATTTTGATAGATTTATACAGTATGTAGGTTAAAAGTCAGTCTGGTTCTCACAGACTGGGGAAATATACTATCTTGAAGCAATTAGAGCTTACTGAATACATCTGGACATTTCCTTAGACCCACATTCCAACTATTTGGTGCCTTATATCTATCATTTCATAAAATCCTTTCGCAAGTAAATATATTTAAATAATAAGCACTTCGTTGTTTCCTGAAGTCAAGCTTGGTTGAAAGGTCAGCCTGCCTATTATATATTTTACGAGGCAGGTCAAAACATCCTTCAATACAAAGGAGAGATAGATTATATATTCAAAAGTAGATACATGTTCAAACACATAAAATCATTCCATATTTAAGTACATTTTCTACTTCAATATATATATATATATTTTTTTTAATATCAAGCTCTAAAAAACAATATTTTATTACTGGTTTTATCACCCTCAAACCCATTATGCTAATTTCAGAGAAATTGCATCGACACCACACATGAAGAGTCAGAATTGGTCACATTAGGACAATTTTGATAAGAAAAGGAATGTTTGGCTGAATCAAGTTTAGCAGCGTTTGGATGAATAGAATTTGGTTCTCTTGTTTCGGTTGAATCACATTCACTTTAGATCCATTGAGCTGTTGAAATTTAAATGAAGTTGATAATTTTTTTGGTATAAATTAATTACTGATGCAGCTCATGCCACTTTATTCACTTCCAATCCCCCTCAGGAGGAAGGTAATTTTGAGGGCAAAGTCACAAAAAGTGCAAAAATAACCTAAATGAAGACAAGACCTGAGCAATTAAAATTAAGTTAAGCAATTTAAAGGGTTGAGTTGAAAGGTTTGAGTCTTCATTCACGTCAAGTCTTAAGCTTCTGGAGTCTTATGTCAAGTGTGTCACTTGTGTCAAAGGGTCAACAACGAATCTTCTTCTAAAGGAAGCTTCAATCGTTTCATGTTGAAATGACCTTTATGATCTGGATTATACCTCAATTATTGAAAGTTTCATCCTCTATTGATGTATTGTGAAATTTAAAAGTCTCAGTAAAGAGTACATGTGTAACATGCAAAGGATAGCTAACCGAGTCGGCAAAATACTGGGAGAAAAATTTGATTTAACAGATAAAAATCTGTTTTGCTATCACCAAAGTTCATGAGATAATACAGGACATGGATCATCCACTTAACAATCACAATAAATGGTTGAGGCCATCATTAGCCCCATCAACTCATGTATAGGTCAGGACCAGAGCAAATTCCTTAAATGTTTCACATCTCAAATCTTTAACTCAATTTAACTTCTTATGACAGTCACCGAAAAGAGCTAGCAAATGACAAATTACATGTTTTCTGGAGAACATTAAAAAGTAGAATGGCAGCGTTCAATGTCACGAGGTCGTCAGATATGCCTCCACCCACATTATTACATCATTATACATACTTGTACCAAGTTTGATTTAAATCCATGAACCCAGATTTTAAATATTAAATAATTTGGGCTGCCAAACCATGTGTCCGATCAGGTTGAAATTTAAAACATATATTCCAAATGTCTACTCAATCATAACTGTGGCATTTCACATCGATTGATGAAGCAGTTCAAGAGAAAGATTTTTTAAAGAATTTTGTTCAAACCAATATGGCTGCCAGACCATGTGACCTATTAATTATTCGTGAACAGCTTGGTATCCCCAAGGCTTGGGGAATGTGTGAGTGAAGTTTCCCCTCAATCTGTCAAGCCATTCTTCAGAGGAAGATTTTAAAATGCTTATTCTTCAAAAAATCAGAGATGCCAAACTATGTGACCGATGACATCATAAGTGGAGAACTTTTGATTTCTCATGGATAGGTGATCATTCTTATAAAGTTTCACCTCAATCTGTTCAGCCGTTATGGAGAAGAAGATTTTTGAAGGTTTTATGTTACAAACAATATGGCTGCCAAAACATGTAACCGATGATGTCATCAATTTTTTTCCAATTACAATTTAGCCTTAGATGACCCTCAAAAATTTTCATATTGATCGGATATAGCGTTTGTCATATGAAATTATGACGACATAAGGAAGCCACACAATGTGTGACATTAAAATAATAATTTTATTAATTAATCATCCTCGTTTCCCAGAGAGAGCACTTCACATGTGCCACATTTCAATTTTTTCCATGGAGCGGTTTTGGAGATAGATGTCCAAAGTTTTTACTTTTTTCCAACATGGCTGCCATACCACGTGACACATGATGTCATCGTTATCAAACTTTATTCAGCATGGATAGTCGATCATTTGTGGGCAATATATCTTCGATCTGCAAAGTAGTCCTGGAGAAGACTTTTTTCTTAAAAAAAAAATGGCTTCCAAACCACGTGACGGATGACGTCACAATAACATTTTTCTGTGTTGACATATTTCACGAGATGAACCTCACAAATTTTCATACTGATCGAATGCAGCATTCTATTTGTAGAATTTTGAATGGGATAACACTTCACCGATTATGTCATAGTCAAATCGCTTTTATTCCCTATGCAGAGTATTTGTCAGGTGCCAAGTTTCAATTTTTTTCCATCTTATGGTTTAGGAGAAACAGAGGTCTAAAGTTTTTCCATTTTTCCAACATGGCTGCCACCCCATGTGACCGATGACATCATAATTATCATTTAAAATTTCTGGATGATGATTCGCATGTATGGTCAAAATTGTATGTCAATCAGATAAGCGGTTGCAGAGAAAACAGAGAAAATTCACATGTACGTATGTACGTACGTACGTATGGATGGACGGATGGACAATCCAAAAACAATGCCACTGACAACCGTCATAGGAGGCGTGTCCGAAGGCAGTCCGAAGTGTCCAAACCGTCACGTGTCCGAAGCCAAAAAGACCAAGATAAACACTAAACCACTTTATTCCATCCAAATTCTTCTGATCAAGATTTGTGGTAGAAAGTGAATTAAAGAAAGTTGAATGATATAAAAATCACATTTACAGTATTTTCACAAACACTGCGCATTAAAAGCTAGTGAAAGACGAACTTTCAAGTTTTTCAATGTATTTAAGTTTTTCTATATTTCAAAAAAACGAAAAACCCAATGAGAATAATACATTGACGAACCTGTGGGACATAAAAGATTCCAAGAAGCTCGGCCATGATAGCTGTGAGAGTTGAACCATAAGTACCAATAACAGCTTGATAATAACATGGACTTTTACTTTGTGAGTCCTGTTCCACGTATTGCAATGTTGTGAGCACAGTCTTTGGTTCACTGAAGCAGGAGTCGTGGATGACGTAACCAAGGGTTACATTGGGAAGTAAAGTGCTATTTGAGTTTATCTCATTAATTGCAAAAATCATGGTCAATGCCCACTGGAGAGCTATTGGAAAAAACCTGCAAAAAATTGTTTGGTTTTGTGAGTGGCAGCTTTTCAAAAAACATAAACATACAGTATGACAAATTTTTTGACATAAAGGTTATATGAAATGTATATGTATATGAGGAAAAAATTTGGAAAAGAAGGGCACACTTTGACCTCGCCAGATATGCCTCCACCAATATTATTACACAAGCAAGTACCACCCATGGCTTCGCTAATGGGAATACTGAGAGGGAGGAAAACAAGAGGGGGAGAGGGAGAGGGGTAGGGGAGAGAGAGGAGAGTGAGGAGATAGAGAGGGAAAGAGAAAGTGAGGGAGGGGGAAAGAGAGGAGGGTGGGGGAGCGAAGAGGGAGGGGGAGCAATGAGGAAGGGGGAGAGTGAGGAGGGGTGGAGGGAGCAAGTAGGGAGGTAAAGTGGAGGGGGGAGTGGAAAGAGAAAGCAGTGAGAGGCGAGATGAAGAGAAGGCAGACATGCAGTGGAGCGTTCATTACGATTCACACTGTCTCATCAAAATGCTGCTGCATGGAATAACAGTGAAGTTGAAAACAAAATAATGTCTGAAATCCATGTTCCACCAGTCCTGTGATAACGATTGACCAGAGGCAAACACCGCATGGACGTGTCCGAAGCCAAGCTGTCCGGGGACAAACACCGCCCGTACACATCCAGAGACAATCTCCTGTCCAGACATAAATACTGCCCGGACACGCTCGGTGACAATCACTGCTCGGACACGTCCAGAGACGGACTCCCATCCAGACACGTCCTAAGACGATCTCCTGTCCAGACACGTCTGGGGACAAACACCGCCCGGATGCATCCAGAGCCAAGCTGTACAGAGACAAACACCACTGGGCACTTCCAGAGACAAACTCCCGTCCAGACATTAATAAAGCCCAGAAACGTTTGGAGAAAAACTCTGCTCAGACATGTCCGAAGATGAACTCCCACCCGGAAGTGTCCTGGGACAAACGCCACCCGGACGTGTAAAAAGCCAAGCCGTCAGGAGATAAACACTGCCCTGTCACGTCTGGAGACAAATTCCCATACAGACATAAATACCGCCCGGACACGTTCAGAGACAAACTCCTGTCCAGAAATAAATACCGCCCAGACATGATCAGAGACAAGCACTGCAAAGATGCATCCGGAGACAAACTCTCGTCCAGAGACAAGAACCACAACGACGCGTCCGGAAACAAGCACCACCCCAACGCATCCAGAGACAAACACCACCCCGACACGTCCATAGACAAACACCACCCCGACGCGTCCGGAGACAAACACCGCCCCGACGCGTCTGGAGAAAATCACCGCCACAACGCGGCTGGAGACAAACACCGCCCCGACGCGTCTGGAGATAAAACACCGCCCCGCCGTGTCCGGAGACAAACACCGCCCTGACGTGTCGAGACAAACACCGCCCTGACGCATCTGGAGATAAACAGTGCCCCGACGCATCCGGAGACAAACACCGCCTGACGTGCACGGAGGCAAACACCGCCCGACACAAACGGAGGCAAAACCACAAGGACAAACAGGGTGGCAAATATTGCTCTGACACGCACGGAGGCGAACACCTCCATGATGCGCATGGAGGAAAAGACCACTGAGACACGCATGGAGACAAACACGCCCGACGTGCATGGAGGCAAACACCCGCTGACATGAACGGAGACAAACACCACCGTGACGAGTACGGAGGCAAATACTGCCTGATGCGCACAGAGGCAGACACCGCCCTAATGCGCAAAGAGGCAGACACCGCCCTGACGCACACGGAGGGAAAGACCACAGAAGATGTGCACAGCGGCAAACACTGCCCGACGTGCACGGAGGCAAACACCGCCCCGACATGACGGAGGCAAACACCACTGCGACGCACATGGTGGCAAATATCGCTCTGATGCGGATGGAGAAAAAACCTCCATGACGCGCACGGAGGCAAAGTCCACCAGAAAGCGCATGGAGGCAAACACAACCCGAAGTGCACGGAGGCAAACACCGCTTCGACGCGAACGGAGGCAAACAGCACTGCAACGTGCACGGAGGCAAACACCACCCGACCGCCCACGGACGCAAACACTGCCCTGACGCGCACAGAGGCACACCCTGCCTTGATGCGCAAAGAGACAGCAGCACCTTGATGCACACAGAACAACACTGGCCCGAGGCTCACGGAGACAACACCACCCTGAGCACACAAAGGCAGTCACCGCCTCGACAGGCATGGGGCAAATACTGCCCCTAATTGCATGGAGCCAAACACCGCCCTGATTTGTCCGGAGACAAACCCAAACACCGCCCTGACCGACGTGTCTGGAGGCAAACAATGCCCCGATGCCTATTGAGAAAAACACCGCACCAACGCATCCGGACGTAAACACCACCCAGACGCATCTAAAGACAAATACTGCCCCGATGCTTCGAGACACAAACACCACGCTGATGCATCCGAGACAAACACCGTCCCAACACGTCCGGAGACAAACAATGCCCTGACCTGTCCGGAGACAAACACTGCCCTGGCGCGCATGGAGGCAAACACCGCACTGACGCGCATGGAGGCAAACATCGCCCCGACACGCATGGAAGCAAACACAGTCCCGACCCACACGGAGGCAAACACTGCCCTGGCGCGCATGGAGGAAACACCGCACTGACGCGCATGGAGGCAAACATCGCCCCGACACGCATGGAAGCAAACACAGTCCGACCCACACGGAGGCAAACACTGCCCCCAACGCATACGGAGGCAAACACCACTGCGACGCACATGGTGGCAAATATCGCTCTGATGCGCATGGAGGAAAAAACCTCCATGACGCGCACGGAGGAAAAGTCCACCAGAAAGCGCATGGAGGCAAACACCTCCCCGATGCGCAAGGAGGCAAACACTGCCTGATGCACATGAAGACAAACAGCACCCGATGCACACAAAGACAACACTGTCCCGATGCTCACGGGGACAACACCACCCCGATGCGCCCGAAGGCATCACCCCCTTACTTGTCCAGAGGCAAACACCACCCTGACGCATCTGGAGGCAAACAATGCCCCGATGCATCTGGAGACAAACATACCGGACAATCCAGACATAAACACCACCTAATGCATCCGGAGACAAAAACTGCCCCGATGCTTCTAGAGACAAACACCGCACAGAGCGTCTGAACGTAAATACCACCCCAAGCATCGAGAGACAAACACCGCGCGATGCTTCCAGACAAAACACCGCCCCGAGGCGGCTGATCATAAACACTGCCTGGAGACGTCTGGTGACAAACTCCCATCTGGAAACGTCTGGAGATGAGAGAGAGATGAGAGAGAGAGAGAGAGAGAGAGAGAGAGAGAGAGAGAGAGAGAGAGAGAGAGAGAGAGAGAGAGGTGGGGGTAAGGGAGTTACCAGAGAGATTGTGTTATGCTTAATGGAAAAAAAACACACACACACACACACAAACGTGCTTTGCCAAGGTTGGTGATTTTTCATGCATCGGCAGGTGGAAGTCATTATGACGATTACTGAACTATAGTTCATACCATAGTCAACCCAAAAAACACACATAGATTTCACTAAAAAACAATATATATATATATAATATATATATAATATATATATATATATCTATAATTATATATATATGGTGTTCCCCAAAAAATATACAACTTTTAAAATGCTTGTTTGATCCTAACAAGCAGTAATTTTGTCACTAATGCTTCATTTCTTGTTGCAGAGACCCTGAACTTTATTTCGATACCAAGCAAGCGCCAGAAAAATGCCAAGACTGACCGTACAACCACGGACGAAATTGTTGAACTTTGGCACCAGACGAAAAGTGTCATACAGGTGCAACGTCTTTACTCGAGACATTTTGGTATCCACTTGCGCCATGCACCAAACTTACGGACAATAAAGTGCACCATCGCAAAGTTTACCAATGTGGGAACCATCTGTGACCTTCACAAGGGTCACAGTGGTCGGAAGAGGACAGGTCGTAGTGAAGAAAATGTGGAAATGGTGAGACAGGCAGGCGGTCGTTCAGAGTCCAAAAAATCGATCGACGACTTTCTGCCGAAACAAACATTCATAAGAGCACCGTTCAGAGGATCCTTCGCCAAGACATTCATGCCTTTCCAAACAAAATTCAAACGGAAACGGTGCTTACTGATCAACAGAAACGCAAACGACTAGACTTTGCAAATTGGTTCTCAGGAAAGTTGGAGGAAGATGCAGACTTCCTCAAAAAACTTCACATGATGGACGAATGCCATGCTGAAGGAAATCTCTTGATCAGCTGAAGGAAGACATCCACCGAGAAATCCAGAACATTCCTCAGGAAACGTTTCCCAAAGTGATGGAGAACATGGCAACGCGTTTGCAGGCAGTGATCGACAACGTGGAGCCTACGTCGAACATGTGGTCTAAAATAAAACGACGATTCTATACAAAATTTAAATTTTGGTGCCAGTTTTGACATTGGTACAATAAACTTCAACCTTTCAGCTTTCTATCCAGCCATATATCTTTTTAAAAAACATATGTTATGACCATCCTCTTTGCAGATGAAAAGTTGTATATTTTTTTGGGAC
>CM068953.1:200536844-200548186 GCA_035128595.1 Eptatretus atami
ACCTTGCCCACCAGCAGAGCACCTGGGTTAGACAGGTTGCCAGTAGAATTCTACAGCGCTTTATGGGATCTGCTGGGACCATGTCTATTAACAGTCTTTCAAGAAAGCATACAAACTGGTGAACTTCCTTTGAGAGAGAGGAGAGTGAGGGAGATTAGAGAGGTGAAAAGAAGATGAGGAGGGGAAAGAGCAGGAGGGTGGGGAGCGAAAGGGAGGGAAGGAGCAATTAGGAAAGGGGCGAGGTGAGTGAAGGGTGAGGAGCAAAGTAGGGGGGGATATTAAAGTGAGGGGGAGTGGAAAGAGAAAGCAGGAGAGGCGGAGATGAAGAGAAGGCAGACATGCAGTGGAGCGTTTTATTACGATTCAACACTGTCTCATCAAAATGCTTGCTGCATGGAATAAAGTGAAGTTTGAAAACAAATAATGTCTGAAATCCATGTTTCCACAGTCCTGAATAACGATTGACACAGAGGCAAACACCGCAGGACGTGTCGAAGCCAAGCTTCGGGGACAAAACACCGCCCGTACCACATCCAGAGACCAATCTCCTGTCCAGACATAAATACGCCCGGACACGTCCGTGGACAATCACTGCTCGCACACGTCCAGAGACGGACTCCCATCCAGGACACGTACCTAGACGATCTCCTGTCCAGACACGTCTGGGGCAAAACACCGCCCGGATGCATACCAGAGCCAAGCTGTACAGAGACAACACCACCGGGCACTTCCAGAACAAACTCCCGTCCAGACATTAATAAAGCCCAGAAAACGTTTGGAGAAAAAAACTCTGCTCAAGCAATTGCGAAGATGAACTTCCCACCGGAAGTGTCCTGGGACAAACGCCACCCGGACGTGTAAAAAGCCAAGCCGTCAGGAGAAACACTGCCTGTCACGTCTGGAGACAAATTCCCATACAGACATAAATACCGCCCGGACACGTTCAGAGACAAACTCCTGTCCGAATAATACCGCCCAGAACATGATCAGCCGACAAGCACTGCAAAGATGCATCCGGGACAAACTCTCTCCAGAGACAAGAACCACAACGACGCTCCGAAACAAGCACCACCCCAACGCATCCAGGACAACACCACCCCGACACGTTCCCATAGAACAAAAACACCACCCCGACCGCGTCCGGAGACAAAACACCGCCCCGACGTCTGGAGAAAAATCACCGGCACAACGCGCTGAGACAAACCACCGCCCCCGACGCGTCTGGAGATAAAACACCGCCCCGCACGTGTCCGGAGACAAACACCGCGCCTGACGTGTCGAGGGACAAAACACCGCCCTGACGCATGCTGGAGATAAACAGTGCCCCGACGCATCCGGAGACAAACACCGGCCCGACGTGCACGGAAGGCAAACACCGCCCCCGGACCACAAACGGATGGCAAAACCACCAGGACAAATCAGGGTGGAAATATTGCTCTGACACGCACGGGGCGAACACCTCCATCATGCGCATGAGGAAAAAGACCACTGAGCACCATGGAGACAAGACACCGCCGACGTGCATGGAGGCAACACCGCCCCTGACATGAAACGGAGACAAACCCACCGGAACGAGTACGGAGGCAAATATTGCCCTGATGCGACAGAGGCAGACACCGCCTAATGCAGCAAGAGGCAGCACCGCCCTTGACGCACAGGAGGGAAAGACCACGAATTGCACAGCGGCAACACTGCACCGACGTGCACGGAGGCAAACCACCGCCCCGACATGAACGGAGGCAAAACACCACTGCCGACCACATGTGGCAAATATCGCTCTGATGCGGATGGAGGAAAAAACCTCCATGACGCGCACGGAGGCAAAGGCCACCAGAAAGCGACATGGGCAAACACAACCCCGAAGTGCACGGAGGCAAACACCGCTTCGACGCGAACGGAGGCAAACAGCCACATGCAACGTGCACGGAGGCAAACACCACCCCGACCGCCCACGGACGCACAACACTGCCCTGACGCGCACAGAGGCACACCCTGCCTTGATGCGCAAAGAGACAAGCAGCACCTTGATGCACACAGAGACAACACTGGCCCGAGGCTCACGGAGACAACCCACCCTGACGCACACAAAGGCAGTCACCGCCTCGACAGGCATGGAGGCAAATACTGCCCCTAATTGCATGAGCCAAACCCGCCCTGATTTGTCCGGAGACAAACCAAACACCGCCCTGACCGACGTGTCTGGAGGCAAACAATGCCCCGATGCCTATATGAGAAAACACCGCACCAACGCATCCGCGACGTAAACACCACCCAGACGCATCTAAAGACAATACTGCCCCGATGCTTCGAGACACAAACACCACGCTGATGCATCCGGAAGACAAACACCGTCCCAACACGTCCGGAGACAAACAATGCCCTGACCTGTCGGAGACAAAACACTGCCCTGGCGCGCATGGAGGCAAACACCGCACTGACGCGCATGGAGGCAAACATCGCCCCGACACGCATGGAAGCAAACACAGTCCCGACCCACACGGAGGCAAACACTGCCCTGGGCGCCATGGAGGAAAACACCGCACTGACGCGCAATGGAGGCAAACATCCCCGACACGCATGAAGCAAACACAGTCCCGACCCACACGGAGGCAAACACTGCCCCCAACGCATACGGAGGCAAACACCACTGCGACGCACATGGTGGCAAATATCGCTCTGATGCGCATGGAGGAAAAAACCTCCATGACGCGCACGGAGGAAAAGTCCACCAGAAGCCCATGGATGGCAAACACCTCCCCGATGCGCAAGGAGGCATAACACTGCCCTGTATGCACATGAAGACAAACAGCACCCCGATGCACACAAAGACAACACTGTCCCGATCTCACGGGGACAACACCTACCACCGATGCCGCCGAAGGCATCACCACCCTTACTTGTCCAGAGGCAAACACCACCCCTGACGCATCTGGAGGCAAACAATGCCCCGATGCATCTTGAGACAAACATACCGGACCAAATCCAGACATAAACACCACCCTAATGCATCCGAGACAAAAACTGCCCCGATGCTTCTGAGACAAACACCGCACAGACGCGTCTGAACGTAAATACCACCCAACGCATCGAGAGACAAACACCGCCGCGATGCTTCCAGACACCAAACACCGCCCCGAGGCGGCGATCATAAACACTGCCTGGAGACGTCTGGTGACAAACTCCCATCTGAAACGTCTGGAGATGAGAGAGATGAGAGAGAGAGAGAGAGAGAGAGAGAGAGAGAGGAGAGAGAGAGAGAGAGAGAGAGAGGGGTGGGGGTAAGGGAGTTACCAGAGAGATGTGTTATGCTTAATGGAAAAAAAACACACACACACACACACACAAACGTGCTTTGCCAAGGTTGGTGATTTTCATGCATCGGCAGGTGTGAAGTCATTATGACGATTACTGAACTATAGTTCATACCATAGTCAACCAAAAAAACACACATAGATTTCACTAAAAAAAAATATATATATTATATATAATATAAATTATATATATATATCTATAATTATATATATATGGTGTTCCCCAAAAATATACAACTTTTAAAATGCTTTGTTTGATCCTAACAAAGCAGTAATTTTGTCACTAAATGCCTCATTTCTTGTTGCAGAGACCCTGAACTTTATTTCGATACCAAGCAAGCGCCAGAAAAATGCCAGACTGACCGTACACCACGGACGAAAATTGTTGAACTTTGGCACCAGACGAAAAGTGTCATACAGGTGCAACGTCTTTACTCGAGACATTTTGGTATCCACTGCGCCATGCACCAAACTTACGGACAATAAAGTGCAACCATCGCAAAGTTTACCAATGTGGGAACCATCTGTGACCTTCACAAGGGTCACAGTGGTCGAAGAGGACAGGTCGTAGTGAAGAAAATGTGGAAATGGTGAGACAGGCAGGCGGTCGTTCAGAGTCCAAAAAAATCGATCGACGACTTTCTGCCGAAACAAACTTCATAAGAGCACCGTTCAGAGGATCCTTCGCCAAGACATTCATGCCTTTCCAAACAAAATTCAAACGGAAACGGTGCTTACTGATCACAGAAACGCAAACGACTAGACTTTGCAAATTGGTTCTCAGGAAAGTTGGAGAAGATGCAGACTTCCTCAAAAAACTTCACATGATGGACGAATGCCATGCTGAAGGAAATCTCTTGATCAGCTGAAGGAAACACTCCACCGAGAAATCCAGAACATTCCTCAGAAACGTTTCCCAAAGTGATGGAGAACATGGCAACGCGTTTGCAGGCAGTGATCGGACAACGTGGAGCCTACGTCGAACATGTGGTCTAAAATAAAACGACGATTCTATACCAAAATTTAAATTTTGGTGGCAGTTTTGACATTGGTACAATAAACTTCAACCTTTCAGCTTTCTATCCAGCCATATATCTTTTTTAAAAACATATGTTATGACCATCCTCTTGCAGATGAAAAGTTATTATTTTTTTGGACACCCTGCATAATATATATAATTATATATATAATATATATATATATTATATAATATATATATTATATATATATATATATTGCATTTCAGGGATATTCTCACAAACTTTAATCTTTATAAACTGCTGCCTGTGTCCCTTGGAAAAAAAATTGACTCTGTGATTTAGAAACACATACGAAAAACGGCTCAGAAGTGGGGTGTTATTGTCACAAAAATTCGCTCATGATGACAAATCTCTCAGGGTGACGAATGACCTAGCATGGCGCGTGGCACCGCGTAGCACAACCATGATGTAGCGTGGTACCATGATGTTGCATTGCCTCTGTGCACATCGGTGGTCTTTGTCTCCGTGCGCTTCGGAGCTTGAGCGATTGGTCAGCCTGAGAATGATGTACATGATGCAACTCAGAATGATGTGCATGGTACGCAATCGACTGTAGGCGCTTGGCATGGAGTATGAACCAATCGCTCAGGGTGACAAAGCACGAACCACTCACTCATGGGACACAGACGAACCACTCACTCAGGGTGATGAAACACGAACCACTCAGTCTGTGATGGGGCACAAACCACTATGACCGTGTGATGCAGCACAAACCACTCGCTCAGGTGACAGAGCACAAACCATACACGCAGGGTGATGGAACATGAACCACTCGCTCAGGGTGATGGAGCACGAACCACTCGCTCAGTGTGACGGAGCACGAACCACTCACTCATGGTGACGGAGCGTGAACACTCGCTCAGGCGTGAAGGTGCACAAACCACTCGCTCAGGGTGATGGAGCATTGAACCACTCGCTCAGGGTGATGGAGTATGAACCACCCGCTCGAGGTGATGTAGCACAACCACACTCTCAGGGTGACGACACTGTCAGGGTGACGGCACGACCTAAACCCACTTGGACGGAACCCACTCGTGAAACAAAACTAGTAAGGTGATGGAGCAAAACGCTCGTGGACACACAAACAAGCATCCACAGGGTACGATGTCAAGACCCAACGTATAAAACAAATGTGGAGGGTGACGGAGCACGAACCACTCGCTCAGGGTGATGGAGTACGAACCACTTGCTCAGGGTGACGGAGCAAGAACCACTCGCTGAGGGTGATGTAGCACGAACCACTCACTCAAGGTGATGGAGCACGAACCACTCGCTCAGGGTGACGGTACCAAACCACCTCGCTCAGGGTACGGTAAACAAACCACTCGCTTCAGGGTGACGGTACACAAACCACTCGCTCAGGGTGATGGAGCACGAACCACTCGCTCAGGTGACAGAGAACGAACCACTCGCTCAGGGTGACACGAGCATGAACATGACCACCCTTGGGCCGCGCCTCCTTCCAATTCTCTCTCCCCCGAGCAACCTCCCATTTCCTCCCATCGTTCCGCCCGCTTCCATTTTCTCCCCTCTCTCACACCATACACTCCATTCCCTCCACCGGGGGGCTCGACCCCCCCCTCTCCGCCCAGCGGGACTACTACCACAGCACCACCCCCCCCGACTTCGCTGCCTACCCCCCCTGGCGCTGCCTTCCCCCCTCACAACAGGAGTGATTTATCACAAGTGTCGCCTCGCCATCTCCAGTATAGACGAGACAGTACGAATTCGATGATAATGCTAAAACACTACCCAATGACAAAACTGCGTACTCCCACCGTGCCTGACGAATCTGAGGTCCCGGTCAAATTGATGAACCTCCCTCCCATGTACAGTTACCCCAGTCAAAATCACACACCGGATGTACAGATTGATTGTAATTGGAGGCAGCCGTGCCTGTGATATCTAATCAAGTCTCTGCTGAAGAACAGCAGGGTATTGTCCCAGATAGTATGGGGGGATATGAGTCTGAGGGACATCTTCTTCTGTCTCTGTTTCAAGTGATGCGGGTAGCGATACTTCTTCTCTAAAGCTCGAAGACGCTTCTTCAATTTCCCCGATACAATTCACACCTCTTGCACAAAAATTTCGAAAAAAGAATGTCAAAATTAAAGACAATTTTCCAGTTCTAGAAGACTTTATTCAAGTGACCCGAATAATGATTCCAGACCTGATCGATACAATCTTACTGACCCTCAACGTCATCGTTTGAGGAAATTTTTAAGTCGTGCTCGGAACGAACTCAAAAATAATGGTTGATGCTGTTCTACCTGATGACCTCTTCCTTTCCCCTCTTCATACCTTCGATGAAAATATCCATTGCAAGCTTAAATATCAATGGTGGTCGTAATTCTCTCCGTAAAGTGCAAGTTAAACAACTAATCGAGTGCAACAAGTTTGATATCTTATTACTACAAGAAACTCAATCCACTGACTCTTCTTCAGCTGAATGGAATTATTTCTAAAGGACATTGGTTCTTTAGCAGTCTTTCAAGTCCGATTGCGGGATAGCCATCTACTTTCAGCAAACTCTTCCTTTAACTTTAGTCTCCTTCCAAGAAATTGTAAAAGGACATTTAGCTTCCCTGACCTTTTCCATTCGTCAGCAGCTTTTCACCATTGTCAATCTGTATGCTCCCAGCACAAATCCTGAAAGATCTTCTTTTTTTGATTGTCTTAAATCATTTCTGCTAATACCCCCCCCCCCCCCGACCACTTTCTATGTCTCGGAGGTGATTTTAATTGTACACTAAACCCCCTCTTGATAGGAAATGGTGCTGAGCCACATGCAGCCAGTACGAGAGCTCTTGCTCGCTCCATTTCAAAATTCAAGTTGACTGACATTTGGCGACGCAACATCCGAATAACTTCTACGTTTCCAATCATTTTCTTAACCTTGTCTTAACACCTCTATTCTCTCATCTGGGTTTCTGATCACCATGTTGTTGTTATGCGGTTTCAATTGCCACTAGTTAGAGGGGGAGCCCTTATTGGAAGTTAACACAGCACTTCCAAAATGATTTATTTGTTACTTCCTTTAAAACCTTTTGGGCACATTACATCACGATCGATCAGAAGTTCTTGTCAACGTCAGTGGTGGACAATACCAAAGTTCAAATTGGAGTTTTCTGTCAAAACTTCTCACGACACAGTACTCTGAATCGTGACATGTACATAGAATTACTGAAGACACAAATTCTAAACTTGCAAAATACAGTGTTCTCCTCTAATGACAATATACAGCAGCAAATGTTGCATGAAAAGAAAGCTCTTCTGAACGAGTTATTGGTCGAGAAGGCAAAAGGTGCACTCCTTCGAATGAGAATGATTCACCTACAGCAACTAAACACTCCAGTAGTTTCTTCTTCAAGTTGGAAACAACTTCCAAAAATCAGAAACAAATATTATCCTTGCTTTCTGCTGATGGAAAGACGCTGACTGACCCAAGTGATATTAAACTCACTGTTAAAAATTATTTTTTTAAAACTTCTATTCTGCCAAGCACACTTCGTTAAACCACACGCATCATTTACTACTTCCTTACCTACACTTACTGAAACACAGAAATTGACTGCTGAAGGTGAAATAACCTTAGATGAACTTACAAGTGTTGTAAAAACCTTGCCCACCAGCAGAGCACCTGGGTTAGACAGGTTGCCAGTAGAATTCTACAGCGCTTTATGGATCTGCTGGGACCATGTCTATTAACAGTCTTTCAAGAAAGCATACAAACTGGTGAACTTCCTTTGAGCTGCAGACGTGCTATCCTCTCACTAATCCCAAAAATGGTGACTTCAACTTGTTGAGAACTGGCGCCCAATCTCTCTACTTTCTGCTGATTATAAAATCCTGTCCAAATTACTTGCCAATCGTTTAAAAGTTATAATAGGACACATTGTAACTCCTGACCAGTCCTATTGCATTCCTGGTCGATCAATATTAACAATATATTTTCTGTTCGTGATTTGATTTCGATTTGCCATTGTCAGAACGTCAATACTGGGCTGATTTTTCTCGATCAAGAAAAAGCTTTCGATATGTTGACCATTCATATTATTTGAAGTTTTAAAGGGTTTGGGTTTGGATCTTTCTTTATTCCTGCATTAAGTTGCTGTATCACAATAATTCAAGTCTACTAAACATTAATAACAGTTTGTGTTCACCTTTTCCAGTTCAGCGAGGCATTAGACAAGGTTGCCCTCTTTCTGGGTACCTGTACTCCCTTTTCATTGAACCCTTGCTCATTCATTTACGCCACAAGCTCTCTGGTTTTTCAGTGGTACCTTCAGTTAAGGTTCTTGCATATGCTGACGATCTGTGTGTATTGTCAACACTCAATCGACATTGTCTGCTCTTACAAATGCTCTACAAAATTTTAATCTTGCATCTTCTGCTACTGTTAACTGGAGAAAGAGTAGAGCGTTGTGCCTTGGTCCTTCAGAGTTATTTATCCCACCTCCGCTGCCTAATGCCTTGCAGTGGAGGCATGATGGTGTTAAACATGTGGTGTTTTTTCTCGGGAACGTGACCTTCTCTTTAAAAAATTGGGACCAGATGGTGGATCAAATCTCTCACACCCTTAATTGCTGGAAAAGTTTATCCAGCTTACTGTCTTACAGAGGTAGAGTGCTAATAATCAATAATTTATCTGCTTCCAAACTCTGGCATCGGATGATTGCCTTACAACCCCCCAAATCACTAATCCTGAATTTGCAACGAATCCTTGTTAACTTTTTCTGGAACGGTATGCACCGGCTCCGAGCAAGTCTTCTGAGTGTCCCGCTAGAAAAAGGTGTCAAGGACTCGTGGACATTACCAGCAAAATACTGTCCTTTCGACTGACTACCTTGCGTCAACTTCTATACAAGGAGGTCCTGTCCTGGCGGCTGCTGGCTTCCTGTTTGCTCCTGCAAGCTGTAAGCTCAAGTGTGGACTTGAACTTGTTCTACTTGATCTGCAGCGAGTTGACACCTCCTTACTGCCCTCCTTCTATCAAAGTCTCCTAAATGCCAGTCAATGCCTCCTTCCAGTACGAAACAAGGATTCGTATAAATTTAGAAATTTCATGCGTGAACCTGTTTTTTACAACAGCCTCTTTCACCATGACTTTCAAAGCAGGTCCCTCATTCAATCCTTCATTGAATCTGGCTTCTTCCTTGTGGAAGACTTTGTCAATCACACATATTCTGAATGGCAAACTCATAACCAGATATTGGAAGCTTGCAATGTTAAATCAACACGAATAATTGGACTAATTCTACGTTCAATTGTTAAAGTTTTCAATCTTTTTAATTTATCGTGGCCTCCATGACTGGATGTTCAAGGTGCAAGTACAACACAACCTGACTTCCCTGATTTCGTTTTTTCTAACGCTCCTTCCATCAAGCCTCTACAAACATGTACAAAGACTGCTATGTATGTGCAATGTCTCAATGTTATTACCTCTGCCAACCCCAATAATGCACTGACTCCCACTGGAAAGAGCTTCTGCCCGCAGGGTTTCCATCATCTCCCGCCTGGTCTTCCATGTACACATCACCTGTATCTAAACGTGCCGGAGACATACAGTGGAGACTCGCACACTATTCCTTGACGTCAAACGTATTTCTCAAAAGATTGAACCTTGTTTCGTCCGATGAATGTCCTTTTGCCATCAATCCGAGGATGTTTTCCATGCTTATGTTGGTTGTCAAAGGTTGATCCCACTGTTTAAACTCTTGAAACTTTTTTTCCAAAGATTAGACTTTTGCTTTTCATTCCATTATTTTATTTTCTGCATACCAGTATCTAACAAGAATGTCGGAATTGAAGTTGCTAATTTCCTGCTCGCTGAAGCGAAACTCGTAATATACATCACTCGCAAGAGGATGATTTCTGGTGTTAATTCACAGGAATGCAGCGCTCTGCTTGCCTTTAAAGGCTCTGTGTGTGCCCGTCTCAAAATGGAATTCCTGTTTTATCGAGAGAGTTCGCGAATTAATGGCTTCATTGACAAATGGTGTAAAATTGAAGTATTGTGCAGGGTGGAAGGAGAAAATTTATTCCTTTGTATTAATTAACATCTTAAGTTATTCCTGGTCCTGATTCACGTTTTGATTGAATCTGCACAATGTTGCATCACTTGTTTCTTTTTGTACATTTTGTAATAAAAGGACATAAAAGTCAAAAGTAAGTAACTCTCTCTCTCTCTCTCTCTCTCTCTCTCTCTCTCTCTCTCTCTCTCTCTCTCTCTCTCTCTCTTCTCTCTCTCTCTCTCTCTCTCTCTCTCTCTCTCCCCCTATCCTCACTCTCACACCCCTATCCCTCTCTCTCCCACCCTTATCCCCCTCTCTCCCACTCATTCCCCTCTCTCTCTCTCTCTCTCTCTCTCCTCTCTCTCTCTCTCACTGTTTCCCCTTTCTCCCTCCCACCCCTATCTACCTTTCTCCCTCTCTCCCACTCCTCTCCACCCCCTCTCACTTTCTCCCACCCCTCCTCCTCTCTCTCCCATCCCGCTCTCTCTCCGACCCCTTTCCCTCTCCCTCCCACTCCTCTCTCTCTCCCACCCCTCTCCCTCTCTTCCCCACCCCTCTCCCTCTCTCCCCCACCCTTCTCCTTCTCTCTCGCACCCTCTCCCCCTCTCTTTCTCTCCCACCCCTCTCCCTCTCTCCCCTACCCTTCTCCTTCCTTCTCGCACCCTCTCCCCCTCTCTTCTCTCCCACCCCTCTCACTTTCTCCACCCCTCTCCTCTCTCTCCCATCCCCCTCTCTCTCCTACCCCTCTCCCTCTCTCTCCTACCTCTCTCTCTCTCTCCCACCTCTCTCCTCTCCCACCTCTCTCTCTCTCTCTCTCTCTCTCTCTCTCTCTCTCTCTCTCTCTCTCTCTTCTCTTCTCTCGCTCTCCTCTCCCACCCTCTCCCTCTCTTCCCCACCCCTCTCCCTCTCTTCCCCACCTCTCTCCATCTCTCCCCCACCCTTCTCCTTCTCTCTCGCACCCCTCTCCCCTCTCTTTC
>CM068953.1:200548211-200562491 GCA_035128595.1 Eptatretus atami
GCTGCAGACGTGCTATCCTCTCACTAATCCCAAAAAAGGTGACCTTCAACTTGTTGAGAACTGGCGCCCAATTCTCTACTTTCTGCTGATTATAAAATCCTGTCCAAATTACTTGCCAATCGTTTAAAGTTATAATAGGACACATTGTAACTCCTGACCAGTCCTATTGCATTCCTGGTCGATCAATATTTAACAATATATTTTCTGTTCGTGATTTGATTTCGATTTGCCATTGTCAGAACGTCAATACTGGGCTGATTTTTCTCGATCAAGAAAAAGCTTTCGATAGTTGACCATTCATATTTATTTGAAGTTTTAAAGGGTTTGGGTTTGGATCTTTCTTTATTTCCTGCATTAAGTTGCTGTATCCACATAATTCCGTCTACTAAACATTAATAACAGTTTGTGTTCACCTTTTCCAGTTCAGCGAGCATTAGACAAGGTTGCCCTCTTTCTGGGTACCTGTACTCCCTTTTCATTGAACCCTTGCTCATTCATTTACGCCACAAGCTCTCTGGTTTTTCATGTGTACCTTCAGTTAAGGTTCTTGCATATGCTGACGATCTGTGTGTAATTGTCAAACTCAATCTGACATTGCTGCTCTTACAAATGCTCTACAAAATTTTAATCTTGCTCTTCTGCTACTGTTAACTGGGGAAAAGAGTAGAGGTGTTGCCTTGGTCCTTCAGAGTTATTTATCCCACCTCCGCTGCCTAATGCCTTGCAGTGGAGGCATGATGGTGTTAAACATGGGGTTTTTTCTCGGAACGTGACCTTCTCTTTAAAAAATTGGGACCAGATGGTGGATCAAATCTCTCACACCCTAATTGCTGGAAAAGGTTATCCAGCTTACTGTCTTACAGAGGTAGAGTGCTAATAATTAATAATTTACTGCTTCCAAACTCTGGCATCGGATGATTGCCTTACAACCCCCAAATCACTAATCCTGAATTTGCAACGAATCCTTGTTAACTTTTTCTGGAAGGTATGCACCGCCCGAGCAGATCTTCTGAGTGTCCCGCTAGAAAAAGGGGTCAAGGACTCGTGGACATTACCAGCAAAATACTGTCCTTTCGACTGACTACCTTGCGTCAACTTCTATACAAGGAGGTCCTGTCCTGGCGGCCGCTGGCCTCCTGTTTGCTCCTGCAAGCTGGAAGCTCAAGTGTGGACTTGAACTTGTTCTACTTGATCTGCAGCGAGTTGACACCTCCTTACTGCCCTCCTTCTATCAAAGTCTCCTAAATGCCAGTCAATGCCTCCTTCCAGTACGAAACAAGGATTCGTATAAATTTAGAATTTCATGCGTGAACCTGTTTTTACAACAGCCTCTTTCACCATGACTTTCAAAGCAGGTCCCTCATTCAATCCTTCATTGAATCTGGCTTCTTCCTTGTGGAAGACTTTGTCAATCACACATTATCTGAATGGCAACTCCTAACCAATATTGGAAGCTTGCAATGTTAAATCAACACGAATAATTGACTAATTCTACGTTCAATTGTTAAAGTTTCAATCTTTTTAATTTATCGTGCCTCCATACTGGATGTTCAAGGTGCAAGTCAACCAACCTGACTTCCCTATTTCGTTTTTTCTAACGCTCCTTCCATCAAGCCTCTACAAACATGTACAAAGACTGCTATGTATGTGCAATGTCTCAATGTTATTACCTCTGCCAACCCCAATAATGCACTGACTACCCACTGGAAAGAGCTTCTGCCGCAGGGGTTCCATCATCTCCCCCTGGTCTTCCATGTACACATCACCTGTACTAAACGTGCCGGAGACATACAGTGGGACTCGCACACTATTCCTTGACTCAAACGTATTTCTCAAAAGATTGAACCTTGTTTCGTCCGATGAATGTCCTTTTTGCCATCAATCCGAGGATGTTTCCATGCTTATGTTGGTTGTCAAAGGTTGATCCCACTGTTTAAACTCTTGAAACTTTTTTTCCAAAGATTGAGCTTTTGCTTTTCATTCCATTATTTTATTTTCTGCATACGTATCAACAAGAATGTCGGAATTGAAGTTGCTAATTTCCTGCTCGCTGAGCGCGAAACTCGCGATATACATCACTCGCAAGAGGATGATTTCTGGTGTTAATTCACAGGAATGCAGCGCTCTGCTTGCCTTTAAAGGCTCTGTGTGTGCCCGTCTCAAAATGGAATTCCTGTTTTACGAGAGATTCGCGAATTAATGGCTTCATTGACAAATGGTGTAAAATTGAAGTATTGTGCAGTGGAAGGAGAAATTTATCTTTTGTATTAATTTAACATCTTAAGTTATTCCTTCCTGATTCACGTTTTGATTGAATCTGCACAATGTTGCATCACTTGTTTCTTTTTGTACATTTGTAATAAAAGGACATAAAAGTCAAAAGTAAGTAACTCTCTTCTCTCTCTCCTTCTCTCTCTCTCCTTCTCTCTCTCTCTTCTCTCTCTCTCATCTCCTTCTCCTCTCTCTCCCTTCTCTCTCTCTCCTTCTCCTCTCTCTCCTTCTCTCTCTCCTTCTCTCTCTCTCTCTCCTTCTCTCTCTCTCCCTCTCTCTCTCCTCTCTCCTCTCTCTTCTCTCTCTCTCTCCCTTCTCTCTCCTCTCTCTCTCTCTCCTTCTCTCTCTCTCTCTCCTCTCTCTCTCTCCTTCTCCTCCTCCTCTCCCTCTCTCTCTCCTTCCCTCTTCTCTCTCCTTTCCCTCTCTCTCTCCTTCCCTCTCTCTCTCCTCTCTCTCTCCCTTCTCTCTCTCTCTCCTTCTCTCTCTCTCTCCTTCTCTCTCTTCCTCCTTCCTCTCTTTCTCTCTCTCTCCTTCTCTCTCTCTCTCCTTCTCTCTCTCTCCTCTCTTCTCTCCTCCTCTCTCTCCTCTCTCCTCCTCTCTCTCTCTCTCCCTTCTCTCTCCCACCTCTCTCTCTCCCTTCTCCTTCCTCCTCTCTCCTCCTTCTCTCTCTCACCTCTCTCTTCTCCCTCTCTCTCTCCCTTCTCCTCCTCTCTCTCTCCTCTCCTTCTCTCTCCACCTTCTCTCTCTCCTTCTCTCTCTCGTCCTCTCTCTCTCTCCTCTCTCTCTTCTCTCCCTCTCTCTCTCTCTCTCTCTCTCTCTCTCTCTCCTCTCTCTCTCTCTCTCCTTCTCTCCTCTCTCCCTTCCTCTCTCTCCTCTATCTCTCTCTCTCCTCTCTCCTTCTCTTCTTTCTCTATCTCTCTCGTGGTCTCCCACCCCTCTCCCTCTCTCCCTCCCTTCCATCCCTCCTTCCCCTCCCTCCGCTGTCCTCTCTGCCTCTTCCCTCACTCTCCCCCCCAAAAATATTCCCATTAGCGAAGCGAAGGGTTGTATTCACTAGTTTAAGAAATAAATGTTTCAGATACTTGTGCAGGGAGATTTGCCCACAGTGGTCAAGGACTTTGGTAAACACTACATGCCTTGTTCTTCTCATCTGTATGAGAGAGTTATGCTGGCCCACACACATGCTTAACTGAGGATCTCTATTTCACACTCTCATTCCATCAGGTGCACACTTGACCAAATATGGAAATGTCTTTCTCTCTGTTTTAATTATTTCTGCTTTGAAAAGTCTTTTGTAGTTTGACATTGATTAATAAGTTGTCCTGTAACTGATGCTTTGGTGATGGACCACGCCCTATTAGCAATAATATGAGCACGCCTCAGGAACCTTTTGTCTATAGTTAGAGAGTGCTTGGAGATTTTATAACCAGCACTCGCTACGCACATGTGTATTACATTTAACGATCATATTGGACTGTAAAAAATCTCTTCTGATTTATAGATATCAAAAATTCCTATGACAGTACAAATGCGAAAATTAGCGCACGTCTGGCAACTCTGATTGAATGGAATCGTGTATCTCCCGGTCATGTGGAAAGGAAAGCTGGCATGTGGGGTATAGCTGAGTGTGGGTTATACGTGCCTGAAATTGTCTGGGAGTACTTTGGTCTCCACGTGTGGGGGGGTATACCCAGGAGTGGGTTATTTGCATGAAAATACAGCACATAATTTAGAGGTGTACTTTCAAATATCAGAGCCACTGTCATGATTTTACAAGTGATTCATTTTTATTTTTTGTAAATTTGTATTTTTATTACAAGAATGAGCACAACATAATTGCTTTGGTAGTATTCACAACAGTATTGTGAAAATACCATACTTGTAGGTGGCGATTATTGATTTATAATTTAACAGAATGCGATCCAGACAATGACTGAGAAGGGGAAGAAGATGAAATGCAGTGATGATTACCTCAAATATGCCTTCACATCCATCATCAAGGGAGACTCAGAAGTGCCCCAGTGTGTCATACGCTTCAAAACCCTGAGCAATGATACAATGTGCCCCACACGAATGAAGCATCACCTCTCTGGCAATCACCCACAGTTAGTCAATAAGCCAAAAGTCTTCTTTGCAGCCAAGAAAAAAAAGCCTTAAAAGAATGAGATTGGGCAGTAGCAGAACATTTCGACAGCAGTCAGCAAAGGGTGTGGAAGCATCATATGGATTATCTCATGATAGCCAAGGCAAAAAAGCCACACATCATTGGTGAAACCTTTGTAAGACCATGCATTATGTGTGCTGCATAGCTGCTACTTCAGGAGAACTACCAGAAGTTGGCACAGATTTGGCTATCCCACTCTACAGTTAAGCTTTGGATTGATGAAATGGCAGAGGACATAAAAACTCAGATAGTGGAGAAGGTCAAGTCGTCTCCAGTCTTTACCATTTAATGGGATGAAACCACAGACTAACTCAGTGGTCCCAGCTAACTGTTTTCAGATGATTCATAGGGAATGAGACTGTGGAAGAAGATATGATGTTTTGTTGCCGGATGGAGACAAACGCAAAAGCTGACAATGTTTTTACTGCTGTGTCGAACTTCTTCCACGAGAATAAAATATCATAAGAAGATAATTGGTGTTTCGACTGCTTCGACTGCTCCAGCCATGCTTGGATCACGCTCGCTCTGACTTCGCCACAAAAGTCAAGGAGAAGAGTCCTTCAGCTATTTCAAAATACTGTATCATATATAGTGAGGCTGACAGCAAAGACACTCCCCATGCAACTCAATAAATATCTGAATATCATAATCAAAATTGTAAACCACATAAAACAGTTCCCTAAACACCCGATTGTTTAGGCAGTTGCTTCGTGATTTAGAAGCAGTGCACAAGACACTATTGTTTCACACGAACATGCACTGGCTTTCAAAGGGCAACATGTTGGATCGCTTGCATGAGCTGAGAGAAGAGGGGAGGAAGTTTCTTGAAACTGAAGAAAATGACGACCTCACCATCTTTAATTCACAGGAGCTTCGCTTGTCATTGACTTACCTTGCAGATATTTTTGAGGCCTTAAATGTCCTCAACCTCAGGCTACAAGGAAGAAACACAACTCTCATTGGAAACTGTGATGCAATTCAAACATTCATCACCAAGCAGCAGCTGTGGTTGAGTCTCATCAAACAAAGGAACACAGCATCTTTTCTTCATCTTGAGGAAGTCCTGAATGTCATCCACATATCCGTAATATACGATGGGTGATTGAGATAACTGCAACTTGATCAACTTCTGCAGTTCTTGACAGCCAACAAAGATGTTTGCTAACGTTGGGCCGAATGGAGAGCCCGTGGCCACCCCATCAATTTTGACGAACATAATGTTATTAAAACGATTAAACATAGTGTTTAATAACATTATGTTCGTCCAAATTGATGGGGTGGCCATGGGCTCTCCTTTGGGCCAAACGTTAGCAAACATTTTTGTTGGCTATCAAGAACTGCAGAAGTTGACCAAGTTGCAGGCATCTCAATCCCCCATCGTATACTCGATATGTGGATGACATATTTTGCCTGTTTGAATCTCGTGAAGTCTGTGACCACTTCTTGAATGAATTGAATTCTCTTCATCCTGCCCTCAAGTTCACGACGGAATTGGAATGTTCTGATTGCTTACCCTTTCAGGACGTCCTCGTAGAGAGATCTGCATCTTCATTTACTAAATCCATCTGTAGAAAGCCCAATTTCAATGGCCAGTATACTCAATGGGACTGTTTTAGTTCAACAAGATACAAGATTGGTTTGATCAATATTTTAGTGAGTCGAGCTAAGAGGATATGTTCCAACTCCAAGCTTCATATGGAGATGGACAAGATTGCCGGCATCCTCATTGAGAATGGATATCCTGAGTATATCATCAAGAGGTTTATGCATAAATTCCTCACTGCGATAGATGAATGGAAGATGGGTCCTGAAAAGTGCCCGGTCTATATCTAGATTCAGTGGAATAGGAAAATGTCGCAACGATATGAGGAACAAATCAAAAGATGTGTCTCAAACACGTATCTGGCTGTTCGTCCAAGAGTGATTTTCACCTCTCAACATCTGATTCCTGCAGTTAAGAAGGATGTTCTACCTGCCTCAAAACTTAGCAATATTATTTATGAGTTCAAGTACCGATGTGATGCTCGGTATGTTGGCACAACTACCCAGACTCTGACTGACAGAATCAAACAGCATGTCCCGTTGTCCATCAGGAAAAAACACAATTGGTACACAAATACAGCCGGTACCTGCTTGAAGGAAGGTCCCAACATCAATCCCAACATTGTGTGCATCTGTTTTTTGACAGCATTTGATTGAGAATGCAAACTGTGCTGAACATTATAATGTGGATGCATTCAAGATATTGAGTTGAGGACGAAGTATAACGCATCTCCGGATACTAGAAGCGACATTTATCTATTCCAAGGACCCCATGTTATGTTGGCAAAAAGAGTTTGTCCACTCACTTTGCTTATTTGTTCAACGAAGAGGAACACGAAGTTGTCTCATGATCACGGATGGTTATGAAGAATATTCCACAACAGCCTGAGCGGCTCTGCCTCAGACTCTGCAACCTCCAATTGGAGAGGTAAACACTGAAGAGGCTCCACCTAGACTATTGGGAGGTGATGAGGCATCAGTGGAGAATGTCCAATCAGAATTAACTTTGTTGATTGGTGTCTATTGGGCTGTTCTTCTTCATTAATCACGCACTTTGTGCGAATTTCACCTGAAGAGAGCACAACAAAAAGCATATATATAAACATATATATATATATATATATATATATATACATATCTATATTTATTTGTGTGTACCTATGTATGTTCCCAAAATACAGCCAAAACGGTACATGGTAGAGCAAAAAATTTAGGACCTCCATACTCACCATTCACATGCGGTAGGCAGTATCAAGTTTCGTTCAAATCAGGCAAAGAAAAAAAGTATTAAAAATCAATTCCCTATTCAGTCAAGTTTTGGTATGATGATCCATAAAGCGCAAGGCCAAACCTTGGAGAATGTGTTGATATACCTCGAGAAAACGGTTGGCCAACCGATTACTTAAGAGGTAAATGCTCAAATTTTCTTCAAGTTAATGTTTGACCACAAAATAATATTAAAATTTTGTCGTTTTTTTTCCTCAACCGCTGTCACAACGGGAACCCAACGGGTTCACGGGTCGTCTAGTATATCCAAACACACACACACACACATATATATGTATATACGAGGCCCCGCGAGGAGGAGTGTGTAAGCGACATTTTTTAATGATATGATGATGATAGGCTCGGATGATAGGGTAAGGGTTAAAATAGTGCGAAATGGCATTAACTCCAAAATGGCCGATGTGTCCCTTACATCATTCCTAATCGCGGTGCTATATATATATATATAACAGGAATAAATTCCTGTGTGGGGCGCATGTGAAAAAATTCGACTCTACTCGGGATTCAAACCCAAGGACCTCATCACTTTCATCACTTATACAGTGACAACCAACTGAGCTATTGAGTCTTTCAGATATCCTCAGAAATTTCTCACAATAATACTGCAAGCATTATAATGGCCGATGTCTTTTGTGCCTGTGAGGCAGACCCTGTGTATGTGTGTGGTGTAGGTGCAGTTGTAGGTGTCAGTGTTTTGGAGAAAACCTCAAAAATAAATTGAATTTATAGTTTTAATGTATGCCTCTCTTGGACACACATCCCGTTTGTTTAAATGACCACAATTCAACTGAAATGACACCAAGGGGCATTGCAGCAGTGGCACATAATATTACCGGCATTGCCTTTTGTATACACTTTAAACATCAACCATTGTTTTTAAAATGAATGTCGGCACTCATTAATAAAGGGGTGAAAAAAAATGTTATTTGTTCATTTTACATTTTATGGATTTTATTTTATGCACTTTCTGTACTTTTTCTTTGAGACAGAAGTTTTGCTTTTGTTTGATGTCCTTGATAGTAACACATTGCACTAGTTCCAAACCTCTCTGATGAGGTTGCAAATGTTAAAAAAAGAACATCAAATATGAACTACAAAGTCATAACGTCAAGTGAAAATTAAACAAAACATACACAGACATTATTAATATTTATGATATGTGATGCAAACAATTGCTGCTACAACAAAACTATTATTCCAAGTATGTACATTGATGTCAGTATTTTAATGAGGAACAAAAATATACTTTTCCTTCAACATTTCATTACAAACCAGTACTTACTTTTTACAGGCAGATCGTCCTGGAAACTGTCGTAACAAAACTTTTGTGTCACTTATTCCAAAGTGCAACGGGAAGTTTCCAGCTAAGATGACAGTTCCATTTGGTATGATGTCGTTCACCTGGTTTTGCTGAGGAAGGCTGCAAGTTTTACTGCTTACGAGAACAATTTGTGAACAAAGGACGAGAATAAAACTTGGACGAAACATCCGTGTAATTGGAAAAAACCTGTTTTCCATTGATAGACATTTTGGCAGAAATCGCAGGCAAAGAAAGCTTCGAAATTTCATTGTTGTGACATTTTCTGTTACTCAGCACACGACTTTTATAAAGCTCTCATGATGTAATGAGATTAATTTTACGTGAAAGCACAAATCAGATTAAATTTCTGGTCCCCAACATTGAATTTGCAAATTAATTACAATCGATATAAAAAACGACATTTATCTAATCTATCTGCTATTTGAATGGTAATAATGTTTGCAAGCCAATTATAAAGAGAATACATTTGTATTTATAGCTCTTAATCAGCAAAAATTATTGGGATGCCATTCGGTAATGGAAAGGTTGTTGTGAATGATGTTTTTTGCAGCTGTAACTATTAAATTCACTTGTTTCAACGTCCACAAGTTTGTGTCAATGGTAATGCTTTGATTTTGTTCAATTGATTTGTTTCTTTGAAATCTCAATTGTTTCTTTGAAATATTTTAACCTTGCCAGAGGGTCACTCTTTTACCCCAGCGGTCACTCTTTCCTTGCTGTGGTTAGCTTAACGGTTGGGTGGTGGGCATAGAATCCTCGGATCCTGATATCAAATCCCACTCGGCTGTTGAATTAATACCAGGTGGTGTAGACTCAGCCTGCCATCCTTTCGAGGTCAACAAAATGAGTACCAGCTTGCTGGGACGGTTGAGCCATTCGAGTATCTTGTGTCTGAGTGGAGACCCATCCAGGATTGTGCCCAATAGCCCAGTAGGCTGCTTCAGCAGCACCGATGCTCTGTACAGAGTATGGTCCCAACGGATGTATGGTCACTCTTTTGAGGTAGACATAGGCCAATATTTTAAAATGCTCAATTTTCATCTGATTGACGAGAAATTTGAAGAGGATTTACATCTCAAGTCAATGAAATCAACCACCACCTATTTTTGAGGTCAACATAGGCCAAAAGGCCAACATAGGCTGAAGTTTCTAAATCGTCAATTTTCATCCAAGTGACCTGGAATTTGAAGAGGATTTGCACATTTCATCAATTAATTCAAACATTAATTATTTTTGAGGTCAGTATGGGCCAAAAGGTCAACATCGGCCGAATTTCTAAAATTGTCAATTTTCATCCGATTGACTTGAAATTTCAACAGAATTTTCAAATCACCTCACTGAATTCAACTACCAACTATTTTTGAGGTCAACATGAGCAAAAAGGTCAACTTCAGCGAGATTTCTAAAATTATCAATTTTCATCTGATTGACTTGAAATTTGAACAGGATTTTCATTAAAATGACCATAATGTGTTTCGTGGTCTGGCAGCCTTATTGGATCGAAGGGAAAATCTTTTAAAATCTTCCTCAGAGAAACCCGCTAATCGATAAATGCAAAATTTAACTCATCGATTAACTACCCGTGAAAAATATGGTTTGATAAAGATGATGTCAGTCACGTGATCTGGCAGCCATATTTGATCAAATAAAAAAATAATAAAAAAAATAATTGGCTAACAATAAGTCCTTCTCAATACTGCATGGGGTATGTATTTTATGAATACCATCCAGTTTTTTTTTTTTTACATTTCTTTTAAATCATTAACTACCCCACCAAAGGTGGATAAGGTTATGTAAGTCGGTTTGTCTGTCTCTGTCTGTGAGCAGGATGTCTCAAAAAGTTGTGGTTGGGTTATGACCAAACTTGTTGGTCGAATTGTTGGTCGAAAGCAAAACCACTACACCTGCAGGTCGAATGAGCATCTCCATTTTAAACACACATACAGTTGTGGCCAAAAATATTGGCACCCTTGCAATTTTTTTAAATAATGCACCATTTATTCCAGAAAATTGTTGAAATTAAAAAATCTTTTGGTATCCTCATATGTATTTCTTTGTTTGGCAGGGGAACAAAACCAAAAAAGCTCAAAAAACAATCACTAAATCTTAGCTTATTCCACACAGAAATCCTAAAATGGCCCAGACAATATTATTAGCACCGTTTATAAGTTGTTAGAAATCATTAGATTTGAAGCAGGTGATTCTCCTTTACTTTGGACATGAACTCACCTGTGGTGAGTTGCAGGTGCCTGCAATATAAAAATGACTCATTCAACCAGTTTGCACAGAGAAAAGGCGTAAATCTGCTGTTTTGTGTCAGTGTGTACCACAATGAGCTGTTAGAGAATTGTCTGCGGAGGTCAGACACAAGATTGCAGCCAAGCATGGACAATCTCAAGGCTACAAGTCCATCTCCAGAGACTTTGATGTTCATGTGTGCACCGTACACAATGTTATCAGGAAGTTTAAGGCCCATGGCCCTGCAGCCATCCTCCCTGGACGTGGCCACAAGAGAAAACTTGATCGAAGATTGCAGCGAAGAATTGTTCGAATAGTGGAAAAAGCACCTACATCAACTGCCAAACAGATTCAAGCTGACCTTTAGATATAAGGTACGACAGTTTGAACTCGGACCATCCGTCACCAACTCAATGAAAGGAGGTTCTATGGTAGGAGACACAGGAACACCCGACTGCTGAGAAGAGACATAAGAATGCCTGAATGGAGTTTGCCAAAACGCAAATGAACAAGCCAAAATCCTTCTGGGAAAATTTCCTGTGGACAGATGACACCAAATTAGAGCTTTTTAGTAAAGCACATCATCTCTGTTTACAGAAAACAAAATGAAGCCTTCAAAGAAAAGAACACCTTCCCTACAATCAAACATGGAGTAGGTTCAGTGATGTTTTGGGGTTGCTTTGCTGCCTCTGGCATTGGGTGCCTTGAAAGTGTGCATGGCATCATGAAATCAGGAGATTACCAAGGCATTTTGGAGCACAATGTTCAACCCGGTGTCAGAAAGCTGGATGTCCGTTAAAGGTCATGGGTCTTGCAGCAGGACAATGACCCCAAACACACTTCAAAAACCACCCAGGAATGGTTCAAGACAAAACGCTGGACTGTTCTGAAAGGGCCAGAAATGAGTCCAGATCTAAATACCATTGAACACCTGTGTGGAGAACTGGAGCAGTTTGCACAAGAAGAGTAGGCGAAACTGCCAGTCGATAGGTGCACTGTGTGAATCTCACTCAAAGTTATAGGAAGCGCTTGACTGCAGTTGTTTTGTCCAAAGGCTGTGCTACCAAATAGTAAATCTCTGGTATCAATAATTTTGTCAATGCCATTTATTTTTGTTTTCTGATTCAAAAGGATATATTAAGTTCTGAATCAAAAACAATAGTTCTGTATTATGAACAGTGAAATAACGAATTGTGGAGACAAAATCCTTTGTCAATTTCAACTTATTTTTTCCTAAAAATTGTGAGTTATATGTAAAAAATGCAAGGGTGCCAATATTTTTGACCACAACTGTATACAGACACATATACAGACACAGACAGACACACACACGATATTTGGAAGCAAGGGCATGGAAGCGTGGAGGAGTGGATGTCTTGGTCTGGTATTTTGAGGCCAAACAGGTAATTTATTTCCCCTTTTCTTGTGTCTCTTGACCACCAAATCTGTTCCACATTTATTGATCAGCCTGTCATTCCTTTTGCCCCATATTTCTTCTATAATGCACATTTTATTTATAAGAAACATCATCCCACCCTTTTTTAATTTACTTCCGGTTCTGGGTTTGGAGCATCAGCAGGTCTCCTTCAGTGCTCTCTGCTGACGATCTCAAAGTTAAGTTTCCAGTCGTTATCTGTCCCGTTTTAACTCTTTATTTTCTCACCTACATGTTACTGTGTGTTCCGAGTTCAGTTTTGTTTCAAAAATCGTGCTATTTTGTAAATTTTCGTCGACGTTGTCTTACCAGGTGCTTGAGGCCTACCCATCCTTCCCCTTGGTGTATGATCGTGTTTATTTGTATTTTCTCCCAAATACCTTCAATTTCTATCTTCCCCACTTCCCAACGTCGCCCAGCTCTCCCAACGAAACACTCTATTTCTTGTCTTAAATCCAAAATAAAAAATAAAAAACTACCTTTCTCCTTGCACACTCACAAGTCTCGATCCTCCTTCTACTTCTTCTTCTTCTTCTTCTGCCTCTTCTGCCTCTTCTTCTTCCTCCTGCCGGCACACCAGCTTTATTCTACTGAGCTGACCCTCTCTCGCCATTACCTTCACGATTTCTTCCGACAACCTTCCATTCACGAATCTTACCTGTTCTTCAAAAATACATATAAAAATAATAATCTTCCTTGTATCCTTTCCATCTCTACACCTCCTGTAACCACATGTCTCTCTCTACTCTTCTGGTTATTTTGCATCGCCCAGAGCTTTCAACTAGATTTACGTTCAATTCACCACACACTTCCACGATTTTACTTCAACCTTTCCTTTTCCGAATGCTATGCAATCCTTATTTAAAATAAATAAATTCACTTTGACTTATACACCTCCCATAGCCAATTGCTTCTCCCGTAACCACGTGATCTGTTTACACCCCCTGCGTTTACCCATCCAATTTCACCATTCACCTCACGATTTTTTTCTACAACACTTCCATGACCTAATCTGATGAAACTTCTCTCAAACAATAATAATAATAATAATTAAAATGATAAAAACGATCTCTTATAATGCTTCATCTTCCTCTTTCACAAGTGTGGTATACTTTACTGTATCATAATGCACTACGCTTCTACTATTTAAACAGACTGCTCTCAATTCGACCTTTCCTTCATACCTTGCCTAAAAAATCCAACTGTTACAGCTTTCTTCTCTGAATTCGCCTTTAGAGTATCCATAAAGAAATGTGTTTAATCGCATCTCTGAACTAAAACTTTTAAACACCCCAGTTGCTATGAATGTTCACTTTCCATCAACCATTTTTTTTTTCCAATTCAGTGCCAACTCACCCTCTCACCCCTCCCTCTCAAAGCAACCATCACACTCTTCTCCCTCCAGCTGTCTCTCACCTCTCTCAAAAGTGCCCCCTCACCTTTCCCCTCAACTCTCCCACTCACCCTTCTCCCACCATTCACCCCCTCACTCACCCTTCTCCACCATTCACCCCCCTCACTCACCATTCTCCTACCATTCACCCCCTCACACACCCTTCTCAAAGTTTCCCCCTCTCATCCACAATGCTGCCTCCTTCCACTGCCCTCTCACCTCCATCTCTTCACTCCACCTCCTCAAATACTCAACCGCCTTCTGCCTCTTCTCTGTCCACCCTCTCCCCCAGCACCACATAGCCTTTTCTCCTCCTCATCCGGCCCCCTCAACGAGCTATTCCGCAATCCCCATACTCTTTCAACAACCCTCCTTACCTCCCCCCCCCCTCGTCCCTTGTCCTGCGCTCCCCTTCCCTCCCACCCTCTGCACCCGAAGCCTCCTCCCCTCACTTTCATAACAGTGTGGACCTCAAATATCCGGGGCCTTCGCTCAAACCTTTCAGATCTTTCCATACAGGTTGCCACTAACAAACAAGACATAATCTGCCTAAGAGAAACTTTCCTCCCCCAAGACCTGTCTGACTCCCAAGTATCTCTCCCCGGTTATTCCCTCCTCTGGTATGACAG
>CM068953.1:200569863-200593397 GCA_035128595.1 Eptatretus atami
AAATATGGAGCCTACCTTGGAGACTCACAAATTTTGAAAAAATCAGTAAATGAGTTATCCTTGGTGGATTTAAATATGAAACCTACTTCGGAGACCTCACACATTTTGAAAAAATCAGTAAATGAGTTCTGCCTTGATGGTTTAAATAACTACCTTGGAGACTCGGGAAAAGGGTTCTGCCAAGATGGTTCTAAATATGGACCTACTCGGAGACTCACAAATTTTGAAAAAATCAGAAATGAGTTATCCTTGGGTTTTAATTGTTTAATTTTGGAGACTTGAAATGTGGGTTCTGCTTGATAACTCACAATGTGATACATATCTTGGAAACTCAACAGGAATGTGGTTATACCTTGGAGACTTGGAAAGTTGGGTTTATTTTGGAGACTTGAAATGGTTTCTACCAGAAGACTCTTGGGGATCTTTCAACTATCGATGTGGTTCTTTGTTGGATGGTGCTTGATGAGAGCAATATCAAGAAAGTTCTGGGAGGAAAGTGCAGGAAAGTTCTTACTCCACCATTCTTCTTCATCAAACCTGAAAGCCTTAAAAGACAGAATTGGAAGAAGAGAAAAAAAACATAAAAAATTGATTCACCTAAAGCAACATAACTAACTCCAGTAGACCATCTTCATGCAAGTATGGAAACAACTTCCAAAAATCAGAACAAATATTATCCTTGCTTTCTGGCTAGATGAGAAAGACGCTGACTGACCAAGTGATATTTAACATTCACTGTTAAAATTATATTTAAACTTCATATTCTGGCCAAGCACACTTCGTTAAACACACGCATCATATTACTTACTTCCCTTACCGACACTTACTGAAAAACACAGAAATTAGACTGCTGAAGGTGAAATAACCTTAGATAAATTTACAAGTGTTGGTAAAAACCTTGCCCACCAGCAGAGCACCTGGGGTTAGACAGGTTGCCCAGTAGATTCTACAGCGCTTTATGGGATTCTAGCCAAGATGGAACCATGTCTATATAACAGTCTTATCAAGAAAGCCATACAACTGAGTGAACTTCCTTGAGCTGACCATAGACGATGCCTTATCCTCTCACTTTAATCCCCAAAAATGAGAATAGACTTCATACATTGTAAGAAGACTGAAGCGAACCGTAATAACAATCTCTACAAAATTTCTATAGCATAAGATTTATAAAAATCCTGCCAAATTATCATATGCCAATCGATTATTAAAAGTATATAAACATATGAGTTCAATTGTAAACTCTGACCAATCCTATTGCGTATAATAAACATTACTAGCGCATCGACTCATATATATTAACAATATATTTTCTAGTTTCAGCATAACAAATGATTTGAATTTCTCGATTGCCATTGTCAAGAACAGTCATACTGGGCTGATTTTTTCCCCCCCCATCCGATCAAAGTGAAAGGCTTTCGCATAATGGTGACCATCATATTTATTTGAAGTTTTAAGGGTTGGTGCGACTATGGCTTCGCTACAGCCGAGCGCGGCTTTTTTGGATCTTCGTATTATTTCCTGCTTAAGTTGCTGATTATCCACAATTAATCAGTCTACGTAAACATTTAATAACAGTTGTGTTCACGCTTTTCCAGTCAGCGAGGCATTAGGACAAGGTTGCCCTCTTTTCTGGAAAGGTCCTGTACTCCCTTTTCATTGAACCTTGCTCATTCATTACGCCACAACTCTCTGGTTTTTCCAGTGGTACCTTCAGGTAAGGTTCTTGCATATGCGACGATTCTGATGAAATGTAATGTCAACACTCAAATCTGACCCCATTGCTGCTCTTCACAAATGCTCTACAAAAATTTAATCTTGCATCTTCTGCTACTGTTTTACGGAGAAAGAGTAAGCGTTGTGGCCTTGGTCCTTTCAGAGTTGATTAATTCCCACCTCCGCTTGCCTAATGCCTTGCCAGTGGGAGGCAATTGGATGGTGTTTAAACATGTGGGTGTTTTCTCGGGGAACGTGACCTTCTCTTTAAAAAATTGGCATTGGGACCAGATGGTGGATCAAATCTTCTCACACCCATTAATGCTGGAAAAGTTTATCCAGTACTGTCTTACAGAGTAGAGTGCTATAATCAATAATTTATCTGCTTCCAAACTCTGGCATCGGATGATTGCCTTAACAAACCCCCCAAATCACTAATCCTGAATTTGCAACGAATCCTTGTTAATTTTTTGGAACGGATGCACCGGTCCGAAGCAGATCTTCGTGAGTGTCCCGCTAGATAAAAGGTGTCAAGACTCCGTGACAATTACAGGCAGAAAATACTGTCCTTTCGACTGACTACCTTGCGCAACTTCTATAACAAGGAGGTCCTGTCCTGGCGGCTGCTTGCGCTTCTTTTGCTCCTGCAAGCTGTAAGCTCAAGTGTGGATTGACTTGTTCTACTTGATCTTGCAGCGAGTGACACCTCCTTACTTGCCCTCTTCTATCAAAGTCTCCTAAATGCCAGTCAATGCCTCCTTCCAGTACGAAACAAGAATTCGTATTAAATTTAGAAATTCATGCGTTGAACCTGTTTTGTTACAACAGCTCTTTCACCATGACTTTCAAGCAGGTCCTCATTCAATCCTTCATTGAATTTCTGGCTTCTTCCTTGTGGAAAGACTTTGTCAATACACATATTCTGAATGGCAAACTCATAACCAGATATTGGAAGCTTATGCAATGTTAAATCAACACGAATAATTTGGACTAATTCTACGTTCAATTGGTTAAGTTTTCAATCTTTTTAATTTATCGTGCCTCATGACTGGATGTTCAAGGTGCAAGTACACACACCTTGACTTCCCTGATTTCGTTTTTTCTAACGCTCCTTTTCTTCCATACAGCCTCTACAAACATGTACAAAGAACTGCTAGTATGAGTGCAATGTCTCAATGTTATTACCTCTTGCCAAACCCCAATAATGCACTGACTACCCACTGGAAAGGCTTCTCCCGCGGTTTCCATCATCGGCCCGCCTTTGTCTTTCCATGTACACATTCACACTGTATCTAAACGTGCCGGAGACATACAGTGGAGACTCGCACACTATATCCTTGACGTCAAACGTATTTTCTCTCAAAGATTGAACTTGTTTCGTCCGATTTGAATGTCCTTTTTGCCATCATCCGAGGATGTTTTCCATGCTTATGTTGGTGTCAAAAGGTTGATTTCCCCACTGTTTAAACTCTTGAAATTTTTTTCCAAAGATTAGATTTTGCTTTTCATTCCATTATTTTTATTTTCTGCATACAGTATCAACAAGAATGTCGGAATTGAAGTTGCTAATTTCCTGCTCGCTGAAGCGAACTCGTAATATACATCACTCGCAAGAGGATGATTTCTGGTTGTTAATGTCACAGGAATGCAGCGCTCTGCTTGCCTTTAAAGGCGTCTGTGTGTGCCCGTCTCAAAATGAATTCCTGTTTTATCGAGAGAAGTTCGCGAATTAATGGCTTCATTGAACAAATGCGTGTAAAATGAAGTATTGTGCAGGTGGAATGAGAAAATTTATTCCTTTTGTATTAATTTAACATCTTTAAGTTATTCCTGGTCCTGATTCACGTTTTGATTGAATCTGCCACTAATGTTGCATCACTGGTTTCTTTTGTACGTTTTGTAATAAAAGGACATAAAAGTCAAAAAGTAAGTAACTCTCTCTCTTCTCTCTCTCTCTCTCCTCTCTCTCTCTTCTCTCTCTCCTCTCTCTCTCCTCTCTCTCTCTCTCTCTCTCTCTCTCTCTCTCTCTCTCTCTCCCCTCTATCCCTCACTCTCACACCCCGATCCCCTCCTCTCCCACCCTTATCCCCCCCTCTCTCCCACTCATTTCCCCCTCTCTCTCTCTCTCTCTCTCTCTCTTCTCTCTCTCTCACTGTTTCCCCCTTTCTCCCTTCCCACCCCTATCTACCTTTCTCCCTCTCTCCCCACTCCTCTCCCACCCCTCTCACTTTCTCCCACCCCTCCTCTCTCTCTCCCATCCCTTCTCTCTCTCCGACCCCGTTTCCCTCTCCCTCCACTCCTCTCTCTCTCCCACCCCTCTCCCTCTCTCCCCACCTCCTCTCCCTCTCTCCCCCCACCTTCTCCTTCTCTCTCAGCACCCCATCTCCCCCTCTCGTTTGTTCTCTCCCACCCCTCTCCCTCTCTCCCCTACCCTTCTCTCTCTCTCGCACCCTCTCCCCTCTCTTTCTCTCCCACCCTCTCACTTTCTCCCACCCCTCCTCCTCTCTCTCCCCATCCCCCTCTCTCTCCTACCCCTCTCCCTCTCTCCTACCTTCTCTCTCTCTCTCCACCTCTCTCTCTCTCCCACCTCCTCTCTCTCTCTCTCTCTCTCTCTCTCTCTCTCTCTCTCTCTCTCTCTCTCTCTCTCTCGCTCTCCTCTCTCCCACCCCTCTCCTCTCTTCCCCCACCCCTCTCCCTCTCTTCCCCACCTCTCTCCATCTCTTCCCCCACCCTGGGCTCCCTCTCTCGCACCCCTTCTCCTCTCTTTCTCTCCCACCCCTCTCCCTCTCTCCCTCCTCCATCCCTCTCCCCTCCCTCCGCTGTCCTCTCTGCCTCGTTCCCTCACTCGTCCCCCAAAAAGATTTCCCATTAGCGAAGCGAAGGGTTGTATTCACTAGTGTTTAAGAAATAAATGTTTCAGATACTTGTGCAGCGGAGATTTGGCCACAGTGGTCAAGACTTTGGTAAACACTACATGCCTTGTTTCTTCTAATCTGTATGAGAGAGTTATTGCTGGCCCACACCACTTGCTTAACTGAGATCTACTATTTCCCACTCTCATTCCATCAGGTTGCACACTTGACCAAATATGGAAATGTCTTTCTCTCTGTTTAATTATTTCTGCTTTGAAAAGTCTGGTGTATTTGACATTGATTAATAAGTTGTCCTTGTAACTGATGCTTTGGTGTGGACCACCCCTATTAGCAATAATATGAGCACGCCTCAGGAACCTTTTGTCTAGAGTTAGAGAGTGCCCTTGGAGATTTGTATAACCACACTCGCTCGCACATGTGTATTACATTTAACGTCATATTGACTGTAAAATCTCTTCTGATTTATAGAATCAAAAATTCCTATGACAGTACAATTTGCGAAAATTAGCGCACGCTGGCAACTCTGATTGAATGGAATCGTGTATTTCCCGGTCCATGTGGAAAGGAAAGCTGGCATGTGTGGTATAGCTGAGTGTGGGTTATACGTGCCTGGAAATTGTCTGGGAGTACTTTGGTCTCCACGTTGTGGGGGGGTATACCCAGGAGTGGGTTATTTGCATGGGAAAATACAGCACTAATTTAGAGGCTGTACTTTCAAATATCAGCAGCCACTGTCATTGATTTTACAATGATTCATTTTTTATTTTTTTGTAAATTTGTATTTTTTATTACAAGAATGAGCACAACATAATTGCTTTGGTAGTATTCACAACAGTATTTGTGAAAATCCTACTTGTAGGTGGCGATTATTGATTTATATTTAACAGAATGCGATCCAGACAATTTGACTGGAGAAGGGTAAGAAGATAAATGCAGTGATTTGATTACCTGCAAATATGCCTTCACATCCATCATCAAAAAATGGAGACTCAGAAGTGCCCCAGTGTGTCATACGCTTCAAACCTGAGCAATGATACAATGTGCCCCACACGAATGAAGCATCCCTCTCTGGCAATCACCCACAGTTAGTCAATAAAGCCCAAAAGTCTTTCTTTGCAGCCAAGAAAACAAAGCCTTTTAAAAGAATGAGATTAGGCAGTATGCAGAAACATTTCGACAGCAGTCAGCCAAGGGTTGTGAAGCATCATATGGATTATCTCATGATATAGGCCAAGAGAAGATAAAGCCACAGCATCATGGTGAAACCTTTTGTAAGACCATGGCATTATGTGTGTGGCATAGCTGCTACTCAGGAAGACCTACAGAAGTTGGCACAGATTTTGGCTATCCCACCTCTACAGTTAAGCTTTGGATTGATGAAATGGCAGAGGACATAAAACTCAGATGTGGAGAAGTCAAGTCGTCTCCAGTCTTTACCATTTAATGCGGATGAAACCACAGACTAACTCAGTGGTCCCAGCTAACTTGTTTTCAGATGATTCTAGGAATGAGACTGTGAAGCAGATATGATGTTTTGTTGCCGGATGGAGACCAAACGCCAAAGCTGACAATGGTTTTTACTGCTGTGTCGAACTTCTGCCACGAGAAAACATCATCATAGAGATAATTGTGTTTCGACTGCTTCGACTGGCTCCAGCCATGCTTGGATCACGCTGCGCTCATGACTTCGCCACAAAGTCAAGGAGAAGAGTCCTTCAGCTATTCAAAATACTGTATCATATATAGTGAGGCTGACAGCAAAAGACATCCCCATGCAACTCAATAAATATCTGAATTTCATAATCAAATGTAAACACAATAAAACATTCCCTAAACATCCGATTGTTAGCAGTTGCTTTCGTGATTTAGAAGCAGTGCACAAGACCTATTGTTTCACACGAACATTGCACTGGCTTTCAAAGGGCAAACATGTTGGATTCGCTTGGCATGAGCTGAGAGAAAGAGGGGAGGAAGTTTCTTGAAACTGAGAAAAAGACGACCTCACCATCTTTAATTCACAGGAGCTTCGCTTGTCAATTGTTACCTATGCAGATATTTTGAGGCCTTAAATGTCCTCAACCTCAGGCTACAAGGGAAGAAACACAACTCTCATTGGAACTGTGATGCAATTCAAACATTCATCACCAAGACAGCAGCTGTGGGTTGAGTCTCATCAAACAAAGAACACAGCATCTTTTCTTCATCTTGAGGAAGTCCTGAAATGTCATCCACATATCCGTAATATACGATGGGTGATTGAGATAACTGCAACTTGATCAACTTCTGCAGTTCTTGACAGCCCAACAACGATGTTGCAACGTTGGCCGAATTGGAGAGCCGTGGCACCTCCATCAATTTTGACGAACATAATGATATTAAAACGATTAAACATAGTGTTTAATAACATTATGTCGTTCCAAACTTGATGGGTGGCCATGGCTCTCCTTTGGGCAAACGTTTAGGCAACATTTTTGTTGGCTATCAAGAACTGCAGAAGTGACCCAAGTTGCAGCATCTCAATCCCCCATCGTATACCGAATTGTGGATGACATATTTTGCCTGTTTGAATCTGTGAAGTCTGTGCACCACTTCTGAATGAATTGAATTCTCTTTCATCCTGCCTCCAAGTTCACGACGGAATTGGAATGTTCTGATTGCTTACCCTTTCAGGACGTTCCCTTCGTTTAGGGAAGAAGAAATTCTGCAAAATTTTTTCTTTTTTTTTTTTCCATTTTTTACTAATCCAGGCTGTAGAAAGCCCAATTTCAATGGCCGTATACTCAATGGGACGGTTTTTGTCAACAAGAACAAGATTGGTTGATAATATTTTAGTGAGTCGAGCTAAGAGGATATGTTCCACTCCAAGCTTCATATGGAGATGGGACAGATTGGCCGGCATCCTCATTGAGAATGGATTATCCTGAGTATATCATCAAGAAGGTTTATGCATTAAATTCCTCACCTGCGATAGATGAATGGAAGATGAGGTCCTGAAAAGTGCCGGTCTATATCTAGATTCAGTGGAATAGAAAATGTCGCAACGATATGAGGTAACAATCAAGATTGTGTCTCAAACACGTATTCTGGCTGTTCGTCCAGAGTGATTTTCACCCTCAAACATCTGATTCCTGCAGTTAAAGAAGATGTTTACCTGCCTCAAAATTTAGCAATATTATTTATATGAGTTCAAGTACCGATGTGATGCTCGGTATGTTGCACAACTACACCAGACTCTGACTGACGAATCAAACAGCATGTCCCGTTTGTCCATGCAGGAAAAACACATTGGTACAACAAATAAGCCGTACCTGCTTGAAGGAAGTCCCGCAACATCAATCCCAACATTGTGTGCATCTGTTTTTTGGGACAGCATGTGATTGAGATGCAAACTGTGCTGACATTATAATGTGGTATGCATTCAAGATATTGAGTTGAAGGACGAAGTATAACGCATCTCCGGATACTAGAAGCGACATTTTATCTATTCCAAGGACCCATGTTTATGTTGGCAAAAGAGTTTGTCCATCACTTTGCTTATTTTGTTCACGAAGAGGAACACGAAGTTGTCTCATGATCACGGATGGTTATGAAGAATATTCCACAAACGCCTGAGCGGCTCTGCCTCAGACTCTGCAACCTCCAATTGGAGAGTAAACACTGAAGAGGCTCCACCTAGACTATTGGGAGGTGATGAGGCATCAGTGGAGAATGTCCAATCAGAATTAACTTTGTTGATTGGTGTCTATTGGGCTGTTTTCTTCATTAATCACGCACTTTGTGCGAATTTCACCTGAAGAGAGCACAACAAAAGCATATATATAAAAACATATATATATATATATATATATAATTATATACATATCTATATTTATTTGTGTGTACCTATGTATGTTCCAAATACAGCCAAAACGGTACATGTAGAGCAAAAAATTTAGGACCTCCATACTCACCATTCACATGCGGTAGGCAGTATCAAGTTTCGTTCAAATCAGGCAAAGAAAAAAAGTATTAAAAATCAATTCCCTATTCAGTCAAGTTTTGGTATGATGATCCATAAAGCGCAAGGCCAAACCTTGGAGGAATGTGTTGATATACCTCGAGAAAACGGTTGGCCAACCGATTACTTAAGAGGTAAATGCTCAATTTTCTTCAAGTTAATGTTTGACCACAAATAATATTAAAATTTTGTCGTTTTTTTTCCTCAACCGCTGTCACAACGGAACCAACGGGTTCACGGGTCGTCTAGTATATCCAAACACACACACACACACATATATATGTATATACGAGGCCCCGCGAGGAGGAGTGTGTAAGCGACATTTTTTAATGATATGATGATGATAGGCTCGGATGATAGGGTAAGGGTTAAAATAGTGCGAAATGGCATTAACTCCAAATGGCCGATGTGTCCCTTACATCATTCCTAATCGCGGTGCTATATAATATATATATAACAGGACTAAATTCCTGTGTGGGGCGCATGTGAAAAAATTCGACTCTACTCGGGATTCAAACCCAAGAACCTCATCACTTTCATCACTTATACAGTGACAACCAACTGAGCTATTGAGTCTTTCAGATATCCTCAGAATTTCTCACAAAATACTGCAAGCATTATATGCCGATGTCTTTTGTGCTGTGAGGCAGACCCTGTGTATGTGTGTGGTGTAGGTGAAGTTGTAGGTGTCAGTGTTTTGGAGAAAACCTCAAAATAAATTGAATTTATAGTTTTAATGTATGCCTCTCTTGGACAACATCCGTTTGTTTAAATGACCACAATTCAACTGAAATGACACCAAGGGCATTGCAGCAGTGGCACATAATATTACCGGCATTGCTTTGTATACACTTTAAACATCAACCATTGTTTTTAAAAATGAATGTCGGCACTCATTAATAAAGGGGTGAAAAAAATGTTATTTTGTTCATTTTACATTTTATGGATTTTATTTTATGCACTTTCTGTACTTTTTCTTTGAGACAGAAGTTTTGCTTTTGTTTTGATGTCCTTGATAGTAACACATTGCACTAGTTCCAAACCTCTCTGATGAGGTTGCAAATGTTTAAAAAAAGAACATCAAATATGAACTACAAAGTCATACGTCAAGTGAAAATTAAACAAAACATACACAGACATTATTAATATTATGATATGTGATGCAAACAATTCTGCTAACAACAAACTATTATTCCAAGTATGTACATTGATGTCAGTATTTTAATGAGGAACAAAAATATACTTTTCCTTCAACATTTCATTACAAACCAGTACTTACTTTTTACAGGCAGATCGTCCTGGAAACTGTCGTAACAAACTTTTGTGTCACTTATTCCAAAGTGCAACGGGAAGTTTCCAGCTAAGATGACAGTTCCATTTGGTATGATGTCGTTCACCGGTGGTTTTGCTGAGGAAGGCTGCAAGTTTTACTGCTTACGAGAACAATTTGTGAACAAAGGACGAGAATAAAACTTGGACGAAACATCCGTGTAATTGGAAAAAACCTGTTTTCCATTGATAGACATTTTGGCAGAATCGCAGGCAAAGAAAGCTTCGAAATTTCATTGTTGTGACATTTTCTGTTACTCAGCACACGGACTTTTATAAAGCTCTCATGATGTAATGGATTAATTTTACGTGAAAGCACAAATCAGATTAAATTTCTGGTCCCACATTGAATTTGCAAATTAATTACAATCGATATAAAAAACGACATTTATCTAATCTATCTGCTATTTGAATGGTAATAATGTTTGCAAGCCAATTATAAAGAGAATACATTTGTATTTATAGCTCTTAATCAGCAAAAATTATTGGGATGCCATTCGTAATGGAAAGGTTGTTTGGAATGATGTTTTTTGCAGCTGTAATATTAAATTCACTGTTTCAACGTCCACAAGTTTGTGTCAATGGTAATGCTTTGATTTTGTTCAATTGATTTGTTTCTTTGAAATCTAATTTTCTTTGAAATATTTTACCTTGCAGAGGGTCACTCTTTTACCCCCGGTCACTCTTTCCTTGCTGTGGTTTAGCTTAACGGTGGGTGGTGGGCATAGAATCCTCGGATCCTGATATCAAATCCACTCGGCTGTTGAATTATACCAGGTGGTGTAGACTCAGCCTGCCATCCTTTCGAGGTCAACAAAATGAGTACCAAGCTTGCTGGACGGTGAGACATTCGAGTATCTTGTGTCTGAGTGGAGACCCATCCAGGATTGTGCCCAATAGCCCAGTAGGCTGCTTCAGCAGCACCGATGCCTGTACAGAGTATGGTCCAACGGATGTATGGTCACTCTTTTGAGGTAGACATAGGCCAATATTTTAAAATGCTCAATTTTCATCTGATTGACGAGAAATTTGAAGAGGATTTACATCTCAAGTCAATGAAATCAACCCCACCTATTTTTGAGGTCAACATAGGCCAAAAGGCCAACATAGGCTGAAGTTTCTAAATCGTCAATTTTCATCCAAGTGACCTGGAATTTGAAGAGGATTTGCACATTTCATCAATTAATTCAAACATTAATTATTTTTGAGGTCAGTATGGGCAAAGGTCAACATCGGCCGAATTTCTAAAATTGTCAATTTTCATCCGATTGACTTGAAATTTCAACAGAATTTCAAATCACCTCACTGAATTCAACTACAACTATTTTTGAGGTCAACATGAGCAAAAAGGTCAACTTCAGCGAGATTTTCTAAAAATTATACAATTTTCATCTGATTGACTTGAAATTTGAACAGGATTTTCATTAAAATGACCATATGTGTTTGTGGTCTGGCAGCCTTATTGGATCGAAGGGAAAATCTTTTAAAATCTTCTCAGAGAAACCCGCTAATCGATAAATGCAAAATTTACTCATCGATAACTACCCGTGAAAAATATGGTTTGATAAAGATGATGTCAGTCACGTGTATCTGGCAGCCATATTTGATCAAATAAAAAAATAATAAAAAAAATAATTGGCTAACAATAAGTCCTCTCAATACTGCATGGGGTATGATTTTATGAATACCATCCAGTTTTTTTTTTTTACATTTCTTTTTAAATCATTAACTACCCACCAAAGGTGGATAAGGTTATGTATGTCGGTTTGTCTGTCTCTGTCTGTGAGGCAGGATGTCTCAAAAAGTTGTGGTTGGTTGACCAAACTTGTTGGTCGAATTGTTGGTCGAAGCAAAACCACTACACCTGCAGGTCGAATGAGCATCTCCATTTTAAACAACATACAGTTGTGGCCAAAAATATTGGCACCCTTGCAATTTTTTTAAATAATGCACCATTTATTCCAGAAAATTGTTGAAATAAAAAATCTTTTTTTGGTATCCTCATATGTAGTTTCTTTGTTTGGCAGGGGAACAAAACAAAAAGCTCAAAAAACAATCCTAAATCTTAGCTTATTCACACAGAAATCCTAAAATGGCCCAGAACAATATTATTAGCACCGTTTATAATTGTTAGAAATCATTAGATTTGAAGCAGGTGATTCTCCTTTACTTTGGACATGAACTCACCTGTGGTGAGTTGCAGGTGCCTGCAATATAAAAATGACTCATTCAACCAGTTTGCACAGAGAAAAGGCGTAAATCTGCTGTTTTGTGTCAGTGTGTACCACAATGAGCTGTTAGGAATTGTCTGCGGAGGTCAGACACAAGATTGCAGCAAGCATGGACAATCTCAAGGCTACAAGTCCATCTCCAGAGACTTTGATGTTCATGTGTGCACCGTACACAATGTTATCAGGAAGTTTAAGGCCCATGGCCCTGCAGCCATCCTCCTGGACGTGGACACAAGAGAAAACTTGATCGAAGATTGCAGCGAAGAATTGTTCGAATAGTGGAAAAAGCACCTACATCAACTGCCAAACAGATTTCAAGCTGACTTTAGATATAAGGTACGACAGTTTGAACTCGGACCATCCTCATCCAACTCAATGAAAGGAGGTTCTAATGGTAGGAGACACAGAACACCCGACTGCTGAGAAGAGACATAAGAAGCCTGAATGGAGTTTGCCAAAACGCAAATGAACAAGCCAAAATCCTTCTGGGAAAATTTCCTGTGGACAGATGACACCAAATTAGAGCTTTTTAGTAAAAGCACATCATCTCTGTTTACAGAAAACAAAATGAAGCCTTCAAAGAAAGAACACCTTCCCTACACAAACATGGAGTAGGTTCAGTGATGTTTTGGGGTTGCTTTGCTGCCTCTGGCATTGGGTGCCTTGAAAGTGTGCATGGCATCATGAATCAGGAGATTACCAAGGCATTTTGGAGCACAATGTTTCAACCCGGTGTCAGAAAGCTGGATGTCCGTTAAGGTCATGGGTCTTGCAGCAGGACAATGACCCCAAACACACTTCAAAAACCACCCAGGAATGGTTCAAACAAAAACGCTGGACTGTTCTGAAAGGGCCAGAAATGAGTCCAGACTAAATACCATTGAACACCTGTGTGGGAGAATGGAGCAGTTTGCACAAGAAGAGTAGGCGAAACTGCCAGTCGATAGTGCACTGTGTGAATCTCACTCAAAGTTATAGGAAGCGGCTGACTGCAGTTGTTTTGTCCAAAGGCTGTGCTACCAAATAGTAAATCTCTGGTATCAATAATTTTGTCAATGCCATTTATTTTTGTTTTCTGATTCAAAAGGATATATTAAGTTCTGAATCAAAAACAATAGTTCTGTATTATGACAGTGAAATAAGAATTGTGGAGACAAATCCTTTGTCAATTTCAACTTATTTTTTCCTAAAAATTGTGAGTTATTATGTAAAAATGCAAGGGTGCCAATATTTTTGACACAACTGTATACAGACACATATACAGACACAGACAGACACCACACGATATTTGGAAGCAAGGGCATGGAAGCTGGAGGAGTGGATGTTTGGTCTGGTATTTTGAGGCCAACAGGTAATTTATTTCCCCTTTTCTTGTGTCTCTTGACCACCAATCTGTTCCACATTTATTGATCACCTGTCATTCCTTTTGCCCATATTTCTTCTATAATGCAATTTTATTTATAAGAAACATCATCCCACCCTTTTTTAAATTTACTTCCGTTCTGGGTTTGGAGCATCAGCAGGTCTCCTTCAGTGCTCTCTGCTGACGATCTCAAGTTAAGTTTCCAGTCGTTATCTGTCCCGTTTTAACTCTTTATTTTCTCACCTACATTTACTGTGTGTTCCGAGTTCAGTTTTGTTTCAAAAATCGTGCTATTTGTAATTTTCGTCGACGTTGTCTTACCAGGTGCTTGAGGCCTACCCATCCTTCCCCTTGGTGTAATGATCGTGTTTATTGTATTTTTCTCCCAAATACCTTCAATTTCTATCTTCCCCACTTCCCAGTCGCCCAGCTCTCCCAACGACACTCTATTTCTTGTCTTAAATCCAAAATAAAATAAAAAACTACCTTTCTCCTTGCACACTCACAAGTCTCGATCCTCCTCTACTTCTTCTTCTTCTTCTTCTGCCTCTTCTGCCTCTTCTTCTTCCTCTGCCGGCACACCAGCTTTATTCTACTGAGCTGACCCTCTCTCGCCATTACCTTCACGATTTCTTCCGACAACCTTCCATTCACGAATCTTACCTGTTCTTCAAAAATACATATAAAAATAATAATCTTCCTTGTATCCTTTCCATCTCTACACCTCCTGTACCACATGTCTCTCTCTACTCTTCCTGTACTTTTCATCGACCCAGCAGCTTCACACTGAGTTTACCGTTCCAAATTCACCACACACTTCCACGATTTACTTCAACCTTTCTTTTCCGAATGCTATGCAATCCTTATTTAAAATAAATAAATTCACTTTTGACTATACACCTCCCATAGCAATTGCTTCTCCGTAACCACGTGATCTGTTTACCCCCTGCGTTTACCCATCCAATTTCACCATTCACCTCACGATTTTTTTCTACAACACTTCCATGACCTAATCTGATGAAACTTCTCTTCAAACAATAATATAATAATAATAATAATAATGATTAAAACGATCTCTTATAATGCTTCATCTTCCTCTTTCACAAGTGTGGTACTCTTTACTGTATCATAATGCACTACGCTTCTACTATTTAAACAGACTGCTCTCAATTCGACCTTTCCTTCATACCTTGCCTAAAAAATCCAACTGTTACAAGCATTTCTTCTCTGAATTCGCCTTTAGAGTATCCATAAAGAAAATGTGTTTAATCGATCTCTGAACTAAAACTTTTAAACACCCCAGTATGCTATGAATGTTCACTTTCCATCAACCATTTTTTTTTTCCAATTTCAGTGCCAACTCACCCTCTCACCCCTCCCTCTCAAAGCAACCATCACACTCTTCTCCTCCATGCTGTCTTCACCTCTCTCAAAAAGTGCCCCTCACCTTTCTCCCTCAACTCTCCCACTCACCCTTCTCCCACCATTCACCCCTCACTCCCACCTTCTCCACCATTCACCCGCCCTCACTCACCATTCTCCTACCATTCACCCCCTCACACACCCTTCTCAAAGTTTCCCCCCTCTCATCCACAATGCTGCTCCTTCCACTTCCCTCCACCTCCATCTCTTCACTCCATCCTCAAATACTCAACCGCCTTCTGCCTCTTCTCTTGTCCACCCTCTCCCCAGCACCACATAGCCTTTTCTCCTCCTCATCCGGCCCCCTCAACGAGCATTCGCAATCCCCCATACTCTTCAACAACCCTCCTTACCTCCCCCCCCCCTCGTCCCTTGTCCTGCGCTCCCCTTCCCTCCCACCCTCTGCACCGAGCCTCCTCCCCTCACTCTTCATTAACAGTGTGGACCTCAAATATCCGGGGCCTTCGCTCAAACCTTTCAGATCTTTCCATAACAGGTTGCCACTAACAAACAAGACATAATCTGCCTAAGAGAAACTTTCCTCCCCCAAGACCTGTCTGACTCCCAAGTATCTCTCCCCGGTTATTCCTCCTCTGGTATGACAGACCTGAGCCTCGTCCTGGTGGAGGAGTTGCTCTCTTCATCAAAGGCTCTATTCCTCACTCTCCCTGCATGCCTTCAATCCCCCCACCAACAGGAATACCTCTGGCTATGGCTCCCCTCCACCCCACTCATGATTATATGTGTACTTTGCCGTCCACCAAACAGAGATGACTCCATCTACACCGCAATAACCGAAAACATGGACCAACTTCTATCTTCTCATCCAAACTCTCTTTCCTCATATTTGGTGACCTCAATTGTCATCATGCCAGTTGGCTGGGTGTGGGTACCTCTCACACCTATCATGGCACTTCAGCAAATGCTTTCTGAGACTTCTTGGGACTGACTCAATCGGTCAACTTCCCGACCCGGATCTCAAGCAATAAGACTCCATCACTTCTGGACTGATTTTGACAAATTTCCCTGACAATATCTGCTGCTTCCTCCGCTCCAATCGGTTCTTCTGACCACGTCCTTGTCAAAGTGGATATCTCTTTGGCTATTATCAGAGAACCACCTCACGACTGTCGAGTCTGGCATTTCACTCAAGCCGACTGGCAGGGTCTCCAAGCAGCTATCAACTTATAGACTGGTCTCTATCGCTACTTTCTTCAACATCAACTCATCCTGGAGATTCTTTCAAAGAAACTTGCTCTCCTCATGTACACATATATCCCCTCTTGTCTTCAGTGTCCTACCCTTCCTCCCGCCCGTGGTTCAGCTGAAGCTTGTGACGCGGCAGTTGTCCTGAAACAACTTGCCTTTGCCTCATGGAAAGCAAACCCAACTGAGGGTAATCTCAGTTCCTTCCAAAAGCTCGGAACAAGTGTGTATCTACCTCGGAGAGCTAGAAAACATCTTCTAAGCTCATGTCCGAACGTTTCAAACCTCTCTCTCCCTCCTCAAAATCCTGGTGGCATCGAATCAAATCTGTTTCTGGTGTTTGTTCCGCCTCCATCCCTCCCTTACCTCAAATGCCACAATGCTGATACAAGTGCTCATCATTGAACAACAGGTGAAATGGCTGAATGCGAAACTCGGTGTTTGCAGCTAAATCTTGTGTCCAAAACCCATCTCTTTCTCTACCCATCTTACCCAGTCGCACCCAACTGTCCTGGACTCTGTGTCCTTTTCTTCCTGACAAGGTGGAGAGCTTGCTGTCAAGCCTCAATTTAGATTCTGCAACCGGTCCAGACGGCATCAGCCATGTGTCCTAAAAACCTGCTCTTCTGCTGTTGCTCACCCTCTCTCTTGTTCTATTCACCCTCTCATTTGCTCAAGATCAATCTGCCATCTGCGTGGAAATCAGCAACATCACTGCCCTGCATAAAAAGGTGCAAAACAGATCCCTGCAACTACAGACCACTCAGCCTTCTGCCAAACATCAGCAAGGTTATGGAATCCATCATCACTGCAGACATTAAATCCTTCTCTTCTCCAATGGCCTTGATTTCGCTCTGCAACTTGGTTTCAGACCACAACACTCTACCAGGATATGTCCTTTTGCTCTTCCAACAGGTATGGAGGTCCTCAATGCCGGACATGAAACCACAGCCATATCCCTAGACATATCGCTTGCTTTTGGCATGGTCTGACCCCTGCCCTGCTCACCAAACTCTCTTTCTATGATATCCAAGGCACTCTCACTCATGGTTGCAGACTTCCTCTCTGTCGCAGTCAACGTGTACCCAAATGGAGTTCTTTCATCCCCTCTTTCTGTCCAGGCTGGAGTTTCCTCAAGGTAGCGTTCTGGGCCCTGTTCTTTTTCTGCTTTTCATAAATGATCTCTCCGAATCTCTGGAAAATCCTTTTATCTCTTTGCTGATGACTGCAGCCTCTGCCGTAGCATTGTCATCCCTCAGACCGGCAGACAGCTGGATAAAATCACAAACTGGTCCAACCCGTGGAACATATGTTTCAATCCGGACAAATCTCACACTCTCACTATGTCTTTTCCGAAAGGACCATTAGAACCCCCCCCCCATCCACTTCTCAAACAATACTCTGGAAGAAGTCTTTCTTTCAAGCTTCTGGGTCTCGCTATCTCCATGACCTTTCTGGGAAAGCCACATTTCAAACCTCGCCTCCAAAGCCAGTTGCCGATTGGGAATCCTCCATCATGCAAAGTCCTTCCTCTCCCACCTGAGCTCCTGACCACTTACACAGCTTTTGTCACAGCCTGATGGAGTACTGCTCTCCCCCTCTGGGCTGGTGCTCCTGCCTCTCACTTTCTCGGCTTCACGCTGTGGAAACAAGGCAATTCGGATCATTGGCATCTCCCGCGATGAGGCTGAGTCTTTGGCCGCTTCACTCTCTCACCGCAGGCTGGTCGGTGGTCTTTCTGTCTTCTACGTCTCCTCTCCAGCCTCGCCCCCCCCCCCTGCTCTCTCTGCGATTTGTACCACCACATTTCCGCAGGGCGCTCAAGGCTCCGCCAACAACCCCTTCTGGTAAAACTACAAAATCACGAATCACTGCTCACCTTCACTCTTTCATTCCTCTTTTTTCCCGCCTTTGGAATAAATCCCTCACTCTATTCATTCCCATTCTTCCCTCTAGGCCTTCGAAACAGCTGTTCACACCACCTCTTATCATCCCCAATCCAAATCCGCGATTTTTCTACCCCGATAATCCACCCAAGCCACCTCTCAATTCCCTGCTTTCCTTCCTGAAAATCCCTGTAATGTCCATCTTGTATTCCCCATGGTTCCCCACCCCATCTCTATCCCTTCCACAGATCTTCTATTGTTCTGTTCCCCACTGTTTGTCCTGTCCCCACTCCACCCTCTTGTCTCCTCCCCCCTTGCTGTTGCCTTGTGAGTTCGCTCTCATACGAGTCTCGACAAGGTATACAAAAAATATTTCTATATTTGGCCAAATCCTCGGGGGATTGTAATAGTTAAAGAACGCAGTAACATTTAACATCGTTTTGGCATTCTCAGTGGTCTTTGGACCTCTGGCAAGACAGTTAATGTTAACGGAGCCTCCAATGTAAAAGTATTTCATTACATCTTAATTAAGTGTTCATTGTACATAGAGACAGAACTATCCATTAAAATGAAACAGATACCACAAATTACGGTTTAAAGCTTCGACGAATATTGAAGAATGATTTGATGTCTTTGCTACTTTACTTTTGCTAACTATTATTACATGCTCGTCCTCATAGTCAGATTTTTTTTTTCATTCACGGAGTTCTAATGTGCACAAAATTGAAATGTTATCCACGAAATATGGATGTCAAATGGAACCAATCAAGAACAATGATGTATTTGAGGAAGATCACTTTAACAATTATTTGATCAAACACAGTACTGCACTCATACAAACAAAAATAAACAAACAAGTAGTATATGTAACTCAATTACCAGATAATATTTCTCAAAAGGCATAAATAATTCAACATTTTAACAATATGTAGCATTTGGGAAGAAAGATACAGCCAAGAGTTGCTATAAACTGTTGCGAGAATCGCAAAAATTTCTGTAACAACAACATCTTTCCCCTCGTGGTGAGATATGCGGGAATAAAGGAAAATAATATTAAAATAAAAACCAACAAGCTGTAAATGATAAACCTAAGCTCCAGAGATATAGCATTTGCATTATTTATTTTTATAATAAATAACAAACAAATATTAATTAGCATTTCCAGGTAAATCAACGACAAAGCGGCCAAAATGGTGATTCTTCCTTACACTCCACAACAACGATTCCGGGATAAACGTCTGTGTTTCGATAACCTGAACATTGGTGAAAATGATCCATAAGATGCTAATTAATAGCTGGGGCACGATACTGAATGGCATCACAAGTACTCCTTGTTGAGAAAGAAACGTCCAGATTTGAGCTTGAGAGGTGTTTTTCTGAAACAGAAAGGAAATATAAGAGTAAATGCTACACAACAACTACAACACCAACAATGTTTAGAGTCCACTTGATTTCCCCAATAAATGACAATTCAAAGCCATAAAGATACAGACGACCTTATCCCAACTATTTGTGGAATCATATACACTTAAAAATAGTAATCAATAATATTGGACAAGTTCAAACTCATAAATAAATGTGCACAAAAGTAAGATTGGAGCTAGAAGGTTTACAAAAATTGTTTTCAACTATACACATGTGTGGTCAGTCAAAAGAAAGAGAAATGCTTCAACAACGACTCTTGTACACCCAGAAATACTAACCATGCCAGTTACAGTACAATGTAATAAGGAGAACTACAATGATGATGGTGTGCAATATCCTGACACCCTAAAAAATATTTTTAAAATGCCATAAATGAACTCTTTTGTTCATTTATGTCATGATGATCAAAATGCAAATTCAACAAGGACAAATGTGTCCAAGAGCCGCGTGATAAAGGTTTTGGCTTCACCAAAAGAAGAGAAGAAGAGAGAAGAAGAAGAGAAGAACAACGCGAAGCTCTCTTAGAGCAGCATTCCGCACATGACGCGGCTAAAAATTGTGCCCACGGTAGTTGTTTTTACCAGGGAGGGTAGTAGTAGATTAATGGGGTTTCTGAGACATCATCAAATGAATGGGGAAAACTATGAATTGAACCCCGAAAACCCCTAAACAGGAGGCTGATTCCTCCCCCCCATACAAATGTTATAGGGAGAACTCTCTGACTCGAGACCCATCATGCCAAAAAGACGAGAATGATTTTCTGCCATACAAGCACATGTTAAATTGAGACTGTCTCAGGGCCAAAAAACCTCATACAAATTAATAGGGGAAGCTTTCTTGCTCAAGGCCCATCAGGTCAAAAGAGAAGAATGATTTCTCTTTCCCCACCTCTGACTCTCGGTCCAGGGGTCAAAAGAAGAGATCGATCTCTTGCCCCATTACTTACTGATTTACTTTATATTATCATTCCTTAAAAGAGTGAGCCAATTAATATTTGTCCACTGTTATACTTCAGGTAATAAATTAATTTTCCTATTACATTCATCACCATCGAGTATGTTGAAAATAATATTTTGGACTTAGTTCTTGGTCTAAAAAATCTTTGTTTGAGCAGAAATAAAATGATAAACTTCTCTTAATGTTCTTGTTTGACCACTCCTGAGCCTCAGATTTTTTTTACATAAGCCACGCCACTTTTCCTCAGCCCCGTCCACTTTTTATTAAGCACGCCCATTTTTATTAAGCCACGCCACTTTCCTAAGCCCGCCCACTTTTAAAAAGCCCCACCTCTTTGTGAGGACACCTACTTTACATCATTTCCATTTAATCTCTTTTCCAAAGAATTCACTAGTAAATTATAGAATGTTGTTTTAGAAAATTTATGGATGAAGGCCTGGGCCTTGTTCAGAGAATTTCCAAAGTAAACCACACCTACCAGGCCTTCTCATATAAAGGCTTGAATCCCAGACTGAATTTAAACATATTTTTACTTTAAATTGAGAATGACTGCTGTGCTGAGCTTGAGTGGGATGACTTTGGAGTTCCTTGGAGTTCTACTACTTGTATGGAACTAAATCTTTCAAGTTGATGAACTGGATTCAAACCTCTTATCTATAGAGGTAAGATTTTATTTCCTATTTACAGAGTTTGATTTAAGCATATAATCATTTAATAATTAAATCACTTAATTAATACATTATTATTTTCTCTCACAGGAAATTGTATCTGAAATACAAATGAAAATACTGCTTTTGCCACAAACTTGGGCGAAATTGTGGTTTGGTTGAGAACCTTGTGAGCGACCAAGACCCACAGAACGAGCTCGACCTTGTGACCCAACAAAGAGTTATACCATGGAGACCCGCAAATCCTGAAAAGAGTTTTATCATCGATGGTACTCATTGTGAGTTATTCAAGACAATACCCACTGACAATTATTACCTTTGATGAACCAGAATATAAGTTTGACCATAGACATCAATATTTTTAAAATCAGTAAATGATTTCTGCCTTGATGGTTTAAATAACTACCTTGGAGACTCGGGAAAAGGGTTCTTGCCAACAGTGGTTGTAAATATGGAGCCTACCTTGGGACTCACAAATTTTGAAAAAAAATCAGTAAATGAGTTATCCTTGGTGGTTTTAATATGAAACCGACTCGGAGACCTCACACATTTTTAAAAAATCAGTAATGAGTTCTGCCTTGATGGTTTAAATAACTACCTTGGAGATCGGGAAAAGGGTTCTTTGCAAGATGGTTCTAAATATGGAGCCTACCTTGGAGACTCACAAAATTTTGAAAAAATCAGTAAATGAGTTATCCTTGGTGGATTTAAATATGAAACTACTTCGGAGACCTCACACATTTTGAAAAAATCAGTAAATGAGTTCTGCCTTGATGGTTTAAATAACTACCTTGGAGACTCGGGAAAGGGTTCTGCCAAGATGGTTCTAAATATGGAGCCTACCTTGGAGACTCACAAATTTTGAAAAAATCAGGAAATGAGTTATCCTTGGAGCTTTGTAAGTTGGTTTTATTTTGGAGACTTGAAATGTGGTTCTGCCCTGATAACTCAAATGTGATACATATCTTGGAAACTCAACAGGAATGTGGTTATACCTTGGGACTTGGAAGTTGGGTTTATTTTGGAGACTTGAAATGGGTTTCTACAGAAGACTCTTGGGGATCTCAACTATCGATGTGGTCTTTGTTGGTGGTGTGAAGTGAGAGCAATATCAGAAAGTTCTGGGAGGAAGTTGCAGGAAGTTCTTATCCACCATTCTTCTTCATCAAACCTGAAAGCCTTAAAAGACAGAATTGGAAGAGAGAAAAAAAAAAAACATAAAAAATAATATGTTAGTTCTGGGAAGAAGATGCAGGAAGGTTCTTATCCCCTTTCTTCTTCATCAAACCTGAAAGCCTTAAAAAACAGAATTGGAAGAAAGAAAAAAACATAAAAAAAAACATATATATTGTTAGTTCTGGGAAGAAGATGCAGGAAGGTTCTTACTCCCTTTCTTCTTCATCAACCTGAAAGCCTTAAAATACAGAATTGGAAGAGAGAAAAAAAACATTAAAAAAAATATATTGTTACTTCTGGGAAGAAGATGCAGGAAGGTTCTTACTCCACCTTTCTTCTTCATCAAACCTGAAGCCTTAAAAGACATAATTGGAGAAGAGAAAAAAATATAAAAAAATACATATTGTTAGTTCTGGGAAGAAGAATGCAGGAAGGTTCTTACTCCCCCTTTCTTCTTCATCAACCTGAAGCCTTAAAAGACAGAATTGGAAGAAGAGAAAAAAACATAAAAATATATTGTTAGTTCTGGAAGAGGATGCAGGAGGTTCTTACTCCCCTTTCTTCTTCATCAAACTGAAAGCCTTAAAAGACAGAATTGGAAGAAGAGTAAAAAAACATTGAAAAAAAATTGTTAGTTCTGGAGAGATGCAGGAAGGTTCTTACTCCCCCTTTTCTTCTTCATCAAACCTGAAAGCCTTAAAAGACAGTAATTGGAAGAAGAAAAAACATAAAATATTATATTGTTGAAATACGAATTTAAAAAAGACATTGTGTTGGGCGAGGGTTGGGTTGGGGTTGAGATTTTGAATGTGAGGGTTAGGGCGGGTTTGCGTTGGGGTTGAGATTTTAATGTGAGGCTAAGGTGGGTTTGCGTTGGGGTTGTTGATTTTGATGTGATGGGTTGGGGTTGGGATGTTGAATGTGGGGTGAGGGTGGGTTGGGGTTCGATTATGGCTCCCTGTAATATAATCACAACACACAGTGCGCACAACACACACACACACACAACACACACACAACAGCACACCAACAAACAATAAGTAAGCGCTTGATATTAGTTGAGGATTCTGTGTTGGGTCACAGATCTAAGAACGCTCCCCCATTGCACAACACAACAAACAAAAGTTAAGCTTGAGCTATTCAGTTGAGGATTCTGTGTTTGGGGTTTCACAGATCTAAGACGTCCCCCATTGCACACACACCAACAAACAAAGTTAAGGGCCTTGACTATTCAGTTGGGATTCCTGTGTTTGGGTTTCCAAGATTAAGCCTGGGTCCCCCATTGCAC
>CM068953.1:200614817-200633107 GCA_035128595.1 Eptatretus atami
AGGCCTGTCTATCGCTCAGAAAGATTCCCAAGGTCAATGAGAATAAGATTCACCTAAACTCACTCAAGTTGTTCAACCGACTGATAATTTTCGCCCAACGGCATATGACAGTCGAGACAGCTTAAAGTATGAGCTGACTCCCTTCCCCTTGTCCTTGTTCAGCAACAAAGATCAGAAAATGAACAAGGCGAACAAGGCAGGTTTTCCAAGACTAGCCTGAAGGAGTTGACCGATCGCTTGACCTCACTGACCAAGCCTGCTCCAGTCTGGTGGTTGATGGGGATGGCTTCTCTACATGGTGAAGTGGGAACAAGGTCAACTTGGCAGAGATTGCCGACAGTTACCTGAGCTACGTGCAGTGTCTCGGCCGTCGGTCTCAGAAGATCACTGTGGTCTTCGATGGCTATAACAGCTCGCCAAAAGATCACGACCACATCCGGCCTACCAAGAACTCCTGCTGTGATCTACAGATTCGACCGGATATGATACATTTGACACCAAAGGCAAAGTTCATGGACAACACTCATAACAAGAGTGAGCTCATCCATCTCCTCTCTTCAACATTCCGGAAATGTCAGATCACCGTGGAGCAGTGTGACAATGATGCTGACACTTCGATTGTGAGAGCGGCAACTGGCTGCTGCTACAGATGACTCTGTTGAGGTCAGTAAAATTTTGTGTAGGTATTTTATTACATCAACTACATTACTTTTGATTTGTTTCTGTGTTGATAAACAAAAAAAAAACCTTGACATTGGCACATATAAAACTAATTAACTGAGTTAATAAAAAGAAAGAGGCAATGTTATTTTTTTTTTAATGGCAAATGCAAATGTTTGCTGCACTGGCATCAGTAAACACAATGATCGTCATTTTTGTAACGTCACTTGTATTTTGATGTGCCACATTGTTATGAAAGTGCATTTATTCCTCAGAAAAGAGAGTAGCAAGTTAAATAACTTTTCAATTGTTAAGTTCACCGTGTTTGCAAAATTCAAGACGCTTTGCTCATATCTTATTCTATTTTCAGGTGCGGCGAAGACGCGGACGTGCTGATAATGCTTGTACACCATAGCTCAACACCAACCATCCACTCTTCTTACCACATCGAAGGCTCTTACGATGTCAGGAGGATCCGAGAAGCTCTCTCTGAAAGACAGAGGCGGTACCTGCTCTTACTCATGCCTTCACCGGTTTGTGATACGGTTTCTGCAATGGGCCACGGAAAACGACTCTATTTGACAGGTTTGTGCAGGGACATTGATGAACATATGGACATCTTCCTTGACGTACGGGCTACTAAGGACGTGGTGATCGGGGCTGGTATTGCGATTTTCCAGCACTTACCATGAACCAGGTACTACTTTGGTGGCAATTCGATACAACATGTTCTCGCGGAAGTGGCGCCGCGCTGATCAAACCAGGACTCTACCTCCAACAGAGGGTGCAGCTGCACAGCATTCTCTCCGTGCCTATCTCCAAACCCGGACTGGATGCTGCTGCAGAGCATGTCTTTGGACCCCAGTGACTATGATGGATGTAGGGTTCGTGGTTATGAGCCAGTTCCAACAGTAGACCCCATGGCTCCTGGGAGCTGCCATCCGTTCATTCTGTACCTTGAACTTCACCTGCATGGTCGATGTCACTGACTTTCCGTCCAGCTTTATCTGCATCTCCCTCCCTACTTCAGCCGCTTCTCTCAGCATTGACTGTGTCATCTGCAGTGCTCGTGAATCCTATTGAGAAGGATACAAGCAAATGCTTGTCTCGATCGTGGTCGAAGGGATTGTTCTCCTCCACCACTTGAGGGCAAGTCCAACCGCTTCTGCATACGCCAACAGAGTAGGGTAGCCTTAGGAGTTGCCTGTGCGAGCTTCTGAGCTGCGTCTACGGCCTTCACAGATGAAGCAATTGAGCGGAGATGCATGAATATGTCTACGTCCATACTGCTAGCCTGTACTGCCCTACAAAGGAAAAAGCTAGGGTTAAAAAATTAGGGTAACAAAAGAAAAATACCTGTAACGGTTATTACAATTTATGTTACAATAAGGGAAAACAGTAAAGGTCAGTGACCTTTCATAATTCAATTTTAAAATACCAGAATGTTTTACTTTTAAACATTAAGGCTGCATATCTTGGGCAGTCTGCTGGAAACTTTCAGAAAATGAAACGAAGGGGTATCTACCTAGAAGACGATTGTAGACCAGAAAAGTTAATTTTTACCCCAAAAATGACAAAAAATTATGTTTTTTGCTCAAAATTGTGTAAACTTTTAACATATTATTTGTTTTAGGTATCACCATGTCAGATATGTTCTTAGCTTTAAAATGAGCCTACTTTGAATAATTTCGATGCTTCCTATCGGAGACTGTGACGCAGAATGTAAATACAAGAAAAATTTGATCTGAAAAAAGGTCATTGACCCCTGTTGACCCCTGTCACGGGTTCCTCTAGGGGCGTTGAATTTAAACTTTTTGAAATGTGTTAGTGGACACCCTTACAAACACATTGGTGAAGAAATTTCTTGGTAAGGAATTTGTTCCCAGATTTTTGCAATATTCCCTGACTATATGAAGAAATAACGTTAGAATGTCTTTTGAATCCATACACTAATTTAACATTTTATTACTAATAATAATATAATTAATATTCTATATAATTGAGCAAAGAGGCTCACTTGAGAAAAAGAGCTCTCGAAACTCATTAATAACAAATGCAAGCATTACATTTTACGACTACCACAGCTTTGCTGCAATGTCCAGGATGGATGACAAAAAACAACTGAGAATCACGTGGAAGACAAAGAAGTGAATTAACATAAAATTTTGCCCCATTTAAAGTTCAAACAGCTGCACGTACCATATAATAAGCAGATTGCGCAAAATGTTTTTTGAACGTGATAAGAGAAGACAACTGCCAAGCATAAGCATATCACAGATTCTCTAAACCAACAGGACACTTCATTTGGCCGTCCAAAGAAGGATAAACTGCCCAGAAGAGTGAAGGATAGAGCGAGCAACAGGAATATTTCCAACTTGAGTTCAAAAAATTTAAAATCAGGTTTGTTCCTGTGATAATAAAGGATAATTCCGATCACAAGATTTAGCATAAATCCCAACAACATAAGGGACAGAAGTGTGATCGCCAGAGTGTCTGAAAATGATAAATATTCTTCAGGTGTCAGATAACAATTGTCACCTTGATTGTTGGATGAGTAATATGTGGGGCAGCGATGACACTCATATGAGCCTGTGGATGGACATGTTTACAGAGCAGTCTTAATGAATGTAAACGACGTATTAACGCACAAAGTTTATTGAGACAAATTTCACTTTTCACATACCTGACTCATTTGAAATTTCCCCTAAATTGCAAGGAACACATTTGAAGCAGCAAACAGGAAGGCCGATTAAGGAAATACGGCGTGCCCCTGGTTCACAAGGTTCACTGCACCTTGACTGTGGAACCTTTCAAAGAATAAACACCAAAACAGTCATTACATGCGATTATTATTCTATAATTGGCAACATCTATTCCTCAAACATATACAGTGGAATCTCATAACAATGAAGGTTTCGTCCAACATGTGTGTTACAATATTCTCCATTCTAGTGACCATAAGTATCATAAGCACATAATATGTTGGTAAAACATCACGGTAGAAATTGTGTTCTGGACAAAAAAAAATGCATAGAGATGAAAAATGATAAAACAAAAAAAGAAAACTGAAAAAAATGCATGGAGAAAAAAGGAAGAGCAGCAAAAATAGAAGAATATGCTGGAGATGGGCATGGCAAAAGCCACAAAGGTGGTCAAACTGGTGAAACAATTGATCTCCTTTTCAATAAAAGCTGATTCAATAAAAGCTGAAAAAGAAAAATAAAAGCTAAAACAAACTCATTGTTTTACTTCCAAACTTGTGAACCCAAGTTAACCCTCTCTGTCCCTATCATGTGCCACCTCGAACCCACTGCATCCTGGAAACTGCCATTTAACCTGAGAGTGTTGAGAAAGTTATGGCCAGCCTTGACTCTGCCTTGTTCTCAGTGATTGGACGAGACAGCATCAGTGCCAACATTCTTAAATCCTGCTGTGATGCTGATCCTTATCCTCCATTTTACTTTCTTCAGCCTGTACTTCACCGAAGACAACTTATTAGAAGACAGACAGCCTTACTTCAATACAAATATATGGAAAAAAACACAAAACAGATTCTCAATTGGAGGTCAGTTTGCTTAATCAAAATGAAAAATTAGTAAAATCCATAAACACAGGTGACATCATCTTGTCTTTTCTCAAATGACTTCATCTCTGACCATCAGGTTCGATTCAAATCCTGACCACTCCATGTTGGCTCGGCTGCCTCTCACTCAACAATGGACAGAAGCGCCAAATCTCAACAAAGACTCCACGACTGTTTTTCTGGCCATAACGCAAGCCTTCAACACAGACAAGGTACCTGGCTGAGATCACCAATCATTCTGCCTGCACATAATATTATTCTGTCTTCTTTGTTCTGTCATTGACTTTCTCCACTGAGGGAGTCAGCACAGAGTTCTCAATGAAATACTCTTATCTCTTATCCCAATGGAAGCTGAAAAATCAGCAGGCAATGTCTTATGTCCTGCCCTATTCCTGATGTGCATTGCTGACATTCCCAAAGCTTCAGAAAGTCAGTAGAAAATGTAACATTATGCCATGCATGACAACATCCCAACAAAAGGACGGCACAAATAACCTCCATCTTCGAACCTGGAAAGAATCAGATACTGATGAGATGCCCGCAATCCCAGTGGCTCCAACTCCTCATTCAGCACCTCGAGGGTACCCATAAGGATATCCAGAGTCTCTGCAAAGATGATTGCATCATCTTCGAAATCAAGGTCAGAGATTTTGACATTCCCAAATGATGCAATGCAGCTTGATCGCTCCGACATCCACCCCTGAATCGAGTCCATACAAGTGCTGCAAAGTGTGGGGGCCAGTACACACCCATGACAAACTCCAGTAAGTGTGGAAATTAGTAAGATGTGGAACCACCACATCTCACAGCACTCTTCGTACCAGAGTATATTTCAGACATCAGATTGATCAGGTTTGGTGGTACCCCACGAAGACCGAGAATCCTCCAGAGGGTGTCCCGATTCACTGAATCAAACACTTTGCAGAGATCAACATCGGCTGCAAACAGCCCCTGCCAAAAGTCTTGCCTGTGTTCAGTGAGAACCCGAAGAGCAAGGATACGGTCAATCATTGACGTATTTGATGTAAAGCATGACTGTTCTGGGTGCTGGTGCTCAAGCAGATGGTTGCGAACCCTATCAAAAATTATTCGAGCATAGACCTTGCACAGCACTGAGAGCAGCGTCAGCCCTCGGTAGTTGTTAGAGTCCTGGTGATCCATCCATCCATCCATTTGGACCATACTCTGTGTAGAGCATTGGTGCTGCCTAAGCAGTCTCCTTGGCTATTGGGCACAATCCTGGATGGGTCGCCACTCCGACACAGGATACCAGCAAGCTGATACTCATTTTGCTGACCTCAGAAGGATGACATGCTGGGTCAACCCCACCTGATATTAATTCAACAGCTAAGCAGGATTTGAACTCAGGACCCAAGGATCCCAAGCCCACCACTCTTGGCCTGGAAAACATTAAGATTAAGAATAATAATACCATTAATACCATTAAGAAAACATGAGGCATTGGCCTGGCGATCACCCTTCCCTTTCCAGAGACGAACAACAAGGCCTCACTTCTAGTCAGTAGGGATGATGCCTGTGTTTCAGGCAGAGTACAGAACCACATGCAACGACACAAGTCCAGAATTTACACCAGCCTTGAATTTCAGCATGGATGTCACAGATCCCAGGAGCTTTAACCCATTTCAAGCGGTTCCGCGCAGCCTGTGTTTCCATATAGTCCAGTTGCCAGGTTGAGTACCTTGTTGTTGCGAGAAGTGCATTGTTTTTTGATGGTTTCGTACTCACATGGGTCTATAGAAAGAATTTAGCTTGGTTGCCGGAGTGGCAAACTTGGGGAACTCCGATAATTTGCATAAATCCAAGATGGTCACCACGGACGGAGTGGAAAATAACTTTCAACCAATCAACCTACAATCACGTGTGATACATTTTTTCGTATAATTTGAGGTGAGGAATCGATTTCTGAGGTCAGTTGTGTAGTTCGGGGTCAAATTCAGGACAAAGGTCAAGTTCAATGTCATTTTTGGACTATTGGGGGTATAAAACTTGTTGACCCCTGCATCAACTGCAGATCACTCCGACTCGATAGTTGATGAACGATGCCATGATTCTAATCTCACCTCTACTTCTTTTCAGAGAAACGTATGATGGCTGACTCAAGGTGTCTTCTCCCGGTGTGTCACGGAGGTGGAGAAGAAACGAAATTCACTGAGATCGGGATCAGAAGCTCATCTCGTGTGCCAAATCCCGTGGAGATGGGACCTGCAGGCTAAGCTAAATAACATTATTGATGTTGGTGGAGATGCGGCAAGCATGGCCTGCCACAAAGATTGCTACTGTACTTATACATCAAAAGAGAAATTGAGAGAGTGAGAAAGTCACAGAAAAGAAAGGCTGAAGATAAGGGTGTAAGGACAACTAAAAGGTCTCATACTAAGTAGCTGACAAAGGTGTGTTTGAGTACAAACGTGATTGTATGTTCTGTAGTGAGGCATGTTTACCCATTGATGATAGACACCCGAAAAAATGGGACCGCGTTTGTGAGTGTATGACCAAAGAACGTTTTGACACAGAACGTAACCACTTCCAACTATGAAAGATATGCCTCTTGATGTTGCTGAGCAGCAATATGATGATGTCGCGAGAAGGGTCAAGTTGCACCTTACTTTTGTTTCTGATCTACCTTCTGCTGAGTGCAAGTACCACGTCCGCTGCTATAACAGTTTCACGAAAGTCCCCACATATGCTGATTTGCCAACTGGTAGTGCAGATCAAAATGCTCTGAAGGAAGTCATTGAGTACATGAACCGAGACAGGTCCAGAATATGGAATAGTGTTGAACTGCATTCCCTGTACTCGGATCTAGGTGGCAAGCTAGCTCGACGTGACATGTTTAGCAAGTTAACTGACTGCATGAGGAGGATGTTATCGTTGTTCGGGTAGATGGCTGTGCTACCATTGTTGGTTTCCGTGAGTCTGTTGCAAAAAGTCTCAAGATAATTAAGGTAGACGATACGGATGAGAGGAGCATTGCTTCCGTGGTGAGGCAGATCAAGCATGAGGCACGGTCGGTCAAGTACAACAGTGCCATTACGACCTATCAGAGTTTACACAGGCCAACACAATCAAGGCGACAGCCCAAGTTTGTTGAAGTTGGTTTCGGACCTGGTCTCCAGGGGTAAAGTGACAAAGAAATCTCTGAGCCTGAGCCAGTCAATTCAGAGTCACGTTACAGGTACCAGAAATCAGACAACATGAGGACTGGCCGTCAAACTGTTGCACCGGCATGGCAGTTCCGAACTTCTCAAACTCCTTCATGAGCATGGCTTCACGATCTCGTATGATGAGGCCCTGAGATTCCGAAAATCGGAAGCTCGTCCACTAGGTGATAATGCACAGGTTCTCCACCAGTTCATTGGGTTGTGTAGAACCGTCAGCGTCATCTTCGCGTGGTTTGACAACTTCGATCTCCAGTTATTCACACCCAATGTTCGACGCACTACCATGTCTCTCACATGAATTCCAGCAACCTCATCCTGCAGGTATGCTGGAGTATGGCTGCGCTAACCAGGGATGCAGACCATACTTGCAAAATCTCCTGACCAGCAGGCTCACCTGAACTTGACATCATGGATTATGGTGGGAAATAAAAGATGGCACCCCAGTACCAGCAACCTCTGATCAGCCCCCAGGACCCAAGATCTCATGGATGCAGTGTGATGCGATGTAAGGCGGCGGTGAGGGCGGTGCGGCACTGAACATTGCAGCTGTCACCATGGAAAGATATCATGCACTGTGTACTGCGCTTGTGTTTGTAGGGATGCCTGCTTCAACCCATTCAAGACAGGAGAAGAAGACCAAGATGAAGTGGAAGAGGAAGGAGAAGCAGATGTGGAAGATGACGAGGAAAACTGAACATCTTGATCTTGCATTCGGCTCTGATGATGAATGGGAGTGATCGCCGTTAATGAATAAACGCTTGACCACCATCGCTCAGAATAATTCATTGTTATTATATTATTTCTTTTGGCCAAAAATGACCTTGAACTTGACCTTTGACCCTGAATTTGACCCCGAATCACAAAATTGACCTCAGAAATCGATTCCTCAGGTCAAAATTATACGGAAAAAGAAGTATCACACGTGATTGTAAGTTAATTGGTTGAAAAGTCATATTCCACCCCATCCGTGGTGGCCATCTTGGATTTATGCAAGTTAGCGGAGTCCCCAAGGTTGCCGCTCCGGCAACCAAGCCAAATTTCTCTATAGACCCATGTGAGTATGAAACCATCAAAAAACAATACACTTCTCATTACAACAAGGTTGAGTACAGAACATATATGGGTGGCAAACGGACTAATAACAAAGGTTGGCGTCAAGGTTGATTGGAGGGTCAGCAATAGGAATAGGAACACCTCTGACATCCAACTCAACAGCTGGCAGATCAGCCTGGTGCAGCCGCTCAAAGCAACTGGCCCAGTGGGCCTTCACTTTGGACTCCTCTGTCAAGAGCCCACCACCATCCACTCAAACTGCGTTTTACCAAGGAAGGGGCTTGAAGGAATGCAATGCACAAATTCCCCTGTAAGCAGGATGACAATCACTTGACCACAGGTGATGCTCTACCCCCTCACAGATTCCTCGTGCACAGGCCCCCTTGTCCTACCTCAGCATGTAGACAGTTTTGTGCCTCAACTCCTTGAACAGCCCAGCTCTGTCATTAAGCTTGGCCCTGTGACTCTGATCAATGGTATCCAGTGTCCCTTGGGACAAAATTCTTCTTCACCCTACGATAAGTTCGAAGACAATTACTGGCAACATCAAGGTTGGTGGTCTTGAAAGCAATTGACAACTATTCAGGATCCCCAAAAGCACCCAGACCCCCCAAATCTCGACTCAGCCTGTTCACAAACTCCTCAGCTACCCTCTCATCCTTGAGCTTGCCAACTTCTAGCCTAGGCTGGGATGGTACCCTTCTCCCAGATTTAAGCTGCAACTTCAGTTGTTACAACAAGCCTGTGGTACGTATTCAGGAACTGGGCACTACAGTCGATCCTGCAGTTCTGGATCATCCTCCAGCGACCATCCTCGAGGACATGGTCAATCTCCTTTGCCACACCACCAGCATTGGAATACCAAGTCCAGTGATGAGCCTGTTGGCACTGACCCATGAACAAGCCACCCTAAGTCCACACCATCTTGGAAAGTGAAGGTGCTATTCTGGTTCACAGTTCCAGACCCATGGGGACCAACACATATCTCATAACTATCCCTATCAGTGCCAGTCGATGCATTGAAATCCCCCAACACTAGAAGAGTATCTTGCCTGGGCCAATGATTATCCACAGACTCAAGTGTGGCATAGAATGCGTTCTTCACGGTGAGAACACTCACCTCAGAGCAGCTACAGAGACCAGGAAAACAACACCCAAGGACTGAAGAATCCTTACTCTCATACTATGCTCCTTGACAAATGTTACCTCAATTATCATTGGAGTCAGCTAATTTGGGCACAGCTACAGCAACTCCTTGGGCATGGTAACCATCCGAGTGACCAGACTAATCGTAGGTGTAACCACCGGCCATGAAATCGCCACAAAGCGGTCTCCGAACCTCAGAGAGTGCTGCAATACCGATGTTCAAACGTTTGAGCACAGATGATAACTGAGACAGGTAATCATCCTCTCTTAGGGATAGGACATTCCAAGCACCAACCAAAGGGACAGCCTCAGGTCAACCCAATGAGAGCCCTGTCTGGTGAACGACTCCTCAGCACCACTCCGCAACACAGCACCAAAATCTGGGAATGGGGTCCCAAAGGCTTTGTTTCAATCCCGTCATCTGGTGAGCTGCCTTGAAAGGGCAGCAGCACAGGAGGTAATCCCATGGAGTGGGTTTTCAGTTTTCTTTGCATTTGTAGGTTTTGCGGAATGAAGTGTTTTACGGTGGCCGGAGTGCAAATCTTGTCACCAACCTTCGAAAAAAAAATTAACTTACCTTCAGGAGGACGTCCACAGACACAGTTGGACACTAGATATGGATGGCTGTTGGCTTGCAAGGACCTCCTCCGCCCCTTGACGAGTTTTGTTATTAATCCTGCTGGGTGTCCATATCCATACACCTTCTTCACCATAAAACCTGGTGGGGGAGATGGTTTAGTCACCGACAACCTGACCATGAAACAAGTTATTACAGGTTTACATGGTTCCTGTAGCAAGTCACAGATTTAATCTGGCCTGACCCTTGCTGACCCCTTCTTCCCAACCAGTGAGATAGCATGTTGCCACCACCGTATTAACATCATGTTCACCGGGTGTTGCCACTTGCACCACCAAAATAAGTTGACACCTGGCAGTGTGCCAATGACAGCACACCACCCTCAAGTGTCCTTGTGTTAGCTTGTGCCATGCTGGGCACTGTGTGCAGAGATTGCAAGCTGTCCCATCAACCATCGCCCCTACAAAACCCACCATCACTACACGCCCCCTCCACACCCCTAGCACCACTCACCCCTCTACTAGGGCGGGACATGGATGCCTCACAGACATGATGGTGGGATACGGCTAGACACAGATAGCGTCCGGGGAAAGAAATGAGACAATCCCATGACATACAGAGCACCTGGTCAGCCTGGGATGATGGGACAAAGCATTTGTCACCCATTTTGTCCATGGTGTCTGAGTGTGCTTGGGCTGTGTCTGCTGTCAGGAGAAGCTGGATATTTCCGTTCAAGTAATATAACTGATTTACCAATTAATACAAAATCCCTCCCTTATAAATCATCAATTGAATGGAAAAACAAAAACGACTAATCTGTAGTGAAAATGTGACCAGCGTTTTTAATCTTCACCAATACCTCCATTTTCGCCATCTTCCTCTGAATCGCTCGCATAAGGCTCAAAACGATACAGTTGCACAATGCCCCCAAAAGCGTTTCCGTTGCTAATTTTGTCTCCAAATAGTTTTATTTATTTATTTATTTTGCATACATTGTCGTGGCTCATATGAGAGCCAACACAACGCACAGCAAGGTGGGCATGAGACAAGAGGGGCGGGAGAGGGAAGGACAAAACAGTGGGGAACAGAGATATCAGGAGATCTGTGGAAAGGGAAGGGATGGGGGTGGGGAACACAGGGTGTACAAGAAGGACATTACAGGGACATTCAGGAAGGAGAGCAGGGAATTTGAAGGAGGTGGGTTTAGGGTGGATTATCGGGGGTAGAAACGATCGAGGTTTTGGGTGGGGGAAGATAAGAGGTGTTGGTGATCAGCACTTTTGTTGGCCTGGAGGGAAGAATGGGATTGAAGAGAGTGGGAGTTTGTTCCAAAGGCCCGAAAAAAGAGGAACGAAAGAGTGAAGGTTAGCAGTGATTCATGATTTTGGTAGTTTTACCAGAGGGGGGGTTGCTGATGGACCGTGAGTGAAGAAGATGCAGCTTGTTGGTCTGAGGGATGACGGATGGTGTGATAGAGGGTGGAGTTATCAGCAAAGAGATAAAGACGATTTTCCAGAGAGTGGGGGAGATCATTGATAAAAACCAGAAAAAAACAGGGCCCAGAACGCTGCTTTGAAGAACTCCTGCCTGGACAGAAAGAGGGGATCAGAGAACTCCATTTAGGGCCACACGTTGACTGTGACAGGAGTGGAAGCTTGTGAGACATGGGTGGAGATGGCATTGGATACCATAATAAGAGAGTTTTCTGAGCAGGGCAGGGTGTTAGACCATGTCAAAAGCAAGCAATATGTCTCGGGATGTGGCTCTGACTTCATGTCTGGCGTTGAGGACCTCCATCCATTGTTGGGAAAGCAGGAGCAGCAAATCCAGAGTGGAATGACCTGGTCTGAAACCAAATTGATGATCGGAAATCAAGCCGTTGGAGAAGAGGAAGGATTTAATGCCTGAAGCAATGATGGATTCCATAACATTGCTGATGATTGGGAGAAGGTTGATTGGTCTGTCATTGCAGGGATCAGTTTTTGCACCTTTTTTGTGCAGGGCAGTAATGTTTGCTGATTTCCAAGCAGATGGCAGATGACCTTGAGCAAATGAGAGGGTGAATAGAACAGAGAGAGGGTGAGCAAGAGCAGAGGAGCAGATTTTTAGGACATGCGGGCTGATGCCGTCTGCACCGGTTGCAGAATCTGAGTCAAGATTTGAAAGCAAGCTCTCCACTTTGTCAGAAGAAAAGCACACAGAGTACAGGGACAATTGGGTGTGACTGTGTAAGGTGGGTACAAAAATCGATGGGTTTAAATCAAAATTTCTTCAAAATCCCACTGATCAGTTTCAACATTCTGAGAATGTTTAGAGTTGCTTATGACAGTGGAATCATATCAGAATCCAAGCGCAAAATAGGCTGTCTCTCTATATAAAGCTGCTTTTGGATCAAGGTGAGTTCACAGTGTGGTGTCACTGGCGAAATCAAAAATCGACACTCTCGGGCTGTTTTTGTGTGATTGTGATTGGCCAAAAAAATTCATTTTTCCCCCCTTTCAAATTAGACTGTGATTAATGATTTTCAATGGTTTTCAGAAGAAAAAGATTGCGTTTGGTGTCCCCTTTAACATGCTACCAAATTTGTACCCCTTCCAACATAACTATCTTTCAATCCTAGAAAAACTTACAATCTCACTACTTTAGAAGTGATAAGCTTCATCATCAGACCACAATAAACCACTGGAAAAAGTTGTCTCTTGAAATTCTGAACCTCACCAGTAACTTCAACCTCTCCAGGGCAGAACATCTTTCAAAGCTTGCGCATTAAGCTAGCCACAGACTGGATATCGTGTGTCAAACTATTTTCTTTCTCGGTAAATCTGAACTTTTCACAGCCCTTGGATAACATCTTTAAATTTATATCAACGGGAGTATTTCCCTGTATTTTGGGTTGTACCCCACTGCTCACCTAACACTGCTCCATGCTGTGGAATCCAAAGCACTCCACATCCTTAGCATATCCAACAAATAATCAGAAGCACAGGCCCTGCTGCTGTCTCATTGCAGACAAGTGGGTACCTCTGTTCTCTACCACCTGTCTTCGGGTCTTCTTCCATCTCCTCTTTCATCGCTCCAACCATCCATAGTTATTGCGCGTTACACATTCTTACTGCAACTTTCCATTTTTGAAGCTTCTAAAATCCAGTGCATCATGCATTGGATTCCATCCTCTGTAACCTTGCTCTTCCATGATTTGATAGTTTGTCAAAAAAAACCCTCGATTAAATACAGCAAGCATGTAATGGTTTGAGGTTCAACTTGTAGGTCAAGCATCCAAAGTAGCCATTCTCGAGACCCCCTGAGGGTGCAATGGATATTAGCGTGCTGCAGTTGCCATGTCCTTGGTTGAGTTGGTGTGGGTGGTAACACCCCATTGACGTGACGTCATCACGTAGGAGGAAACGTGCCACCTCGCAGGCTGGTGCCGAACCATGAGTGAAGAATAGCTTAAGACGTGGGGCACACACAAACCATTCTGGTCCCGTGTTTGACTAACCCGTGGGGACACAATAAATTGTGAGACAGACTTCTTTTACGAGACCGGATGGATTTAGATCTCGATTAGGAGAAGTTTCAATGTCCGCTTGAATGTGGTTTCCTCTAATTTGGCCATTCAGGCAGCACATCGCTTCAGCATGGCGGGGAAACATTAGCAGACCCTATCGACACGACAAGATGTTTTCTCAACATATTTTAACTCATAAAGGAACCAAGGAAACAATAAGTTTTTCAAACTGAATAAGATTTGAGATTATTTTTAGGAATGGAGTATGTTGAAAAGAAACACTTTAACTGCTGGTATTTTAGAGCAGGGGTGAGGGAGGGTAGAATATTATTGTATTTTGGGATATCCTACCTGATTATTGTCATTGTTCCAAATGATGGAACTCATGTTCAGTTGGAGTTGCATTGTCAATGGTTCTCTGGAGTCAAATAAACCAACACTTTTGAAGTGAACCTCTCCATTTCTATCACGTTGCCAGTTAATAATATCGTACCTTCCAGGTGGATCACCATTTTCATCAAAATACATCTCATGCCCTAAATTGTTCAAAAATCGTACTTCTCTAATATAGTGTAACAACTGAAGAAGAGAAAATCATTTTGAATTACTTACCGATAGCATTTATCACTTTATGCACCAAGTTGAAGTCTTCAATATGGAAGGTCATTCAGTAATAGTTGATGCCTGCATCAATAAATATCCTCAACAAAAATATTAAGCGACAAATGTTTTGTAACAAGTAATATTACATGGTATGCTGGTGCGGTATGCCTGGTGTTGACTTTATGGTTTGGGTGGTTGGCTTGGGATCCAAGGGTCCTGAGTTCAAATCCTGCTCTGCCATTGAATTAATACCAGGTGGGGTTGACTCAGGCTGTCATCCTTTCGAGGTCGGCAAAACAGTACCAGCTTGCTGGAATGATTGAGCCATTCCAGTATCCTGTGTCAGAGTGGTGACCTTTCGAGGAATGTGTCCAATAGCCCAGTAGACTGCTTTGGCAGCACCAATGCTCTGCACAGAGTGTGGTCCTGATGGATGGATGATGGATGGAATATTTTATGGTTATCGGGAGATGGTAATTATGGTGAATTAAAACGTGCTCATTTCCTGTTGAAATGGAGCAGCACATTGATCTGATGCTCCATTTACAAACATGATTTCAGTGGAAGCCAAAGTGAGGACAATAAGTTTTCTTATACGAATGTTGAAACTGTCATACCAACCACTGTAGGAAAGGAGTGTAAGTAATGCTCGAAGTGTGAGCCCTTCTTCAAAGCAAGAGAGCTGTTTCATTGACATAAAGTTTCATTCCTTTATATGACACCAGGATTAACAGAAAGAGACAGAGTTGTTTCATCCCTTTATCTGGCACCAGCCACAGCATCCCAAAAATGATTACAAGTCTTCAGTTTTAGCACCTCCCGACCTGTTATCCCATCATCTTTCAACAGCCTACACATGTCACAAGTGTGCTTCCAGAATCTTACACCTGGTTGCCATCCCTAATTATTTCCTTAACATACACCTCCATTCCTTCATCCATCTGTTTCTCAAATCTGTGGACCCAATCCACGTAACCGATGCCTCATGCAGCAACGTCTGAACCCATGGGTATCCCCACTATCTCCTGGAGTATCTTGTTTCCAAATGTAAAGAAACTGTTGTTTAGGAGAAATCTAATACGTTCTTTGAGTTTAATTGTTGAAAAACTACATGAATATTGATTTCCCCTTGGAGACTACTTTGCTCCTTTTTTGACAGGCTTTAATGGAAACTTTATTACCTCCTGCAAAAGCTTTATCTTGCGCTCTGTCCAATGCGGTTGCGAGCTTCTCATGTGGAATGTTTGTGTATAATGTACAAAATGCACAAGTCGAAAGACATTTGGCCTTATAGCCTTGTTAATATCACCATAAGAGAGGGTATTGCATTTTGGGTCAGTTTGTTTGTCTGTTTGTTATGATGAAAATTGAAAAAAATCATCATATGTCTGTCTGTCTTGTTTGCATGTTTGTCTGTGAGTGTGATATTTCGTGAACGCTTTCAGCTATCTTCATCAAACTTAATCAGAGGATTCCGAAGGACAAAAGTGAGGCTGTCAATGTTTTTTGACTATGTAGGTCAAAGATCAAGGTAACAGTGACGTCATTTGCATAAAACAGATATGACAAAAAGTGTTTGCGCAACATGACGTCAAACTTGACACAAATTAGTTGGAAAACATCACCCACAAATTTCGAGCAGATTTGATAATCAGATCATTATTAAAGCGCAACATTTCTGTCAGGGCTGGGGGACAAATGACCAATTTCCAAAGTTTTGCAATCCGTTGACCTATAACATAATTTCCATGGCAATGAAGTGGCCCATGTTAAAGTATAGAGGGTTTTTTTATGGACGAAAAAGATAACTCGGGAATTCTTCAAGAAAGAGGAAACAATTACAACCACGTTCAAAGGCCAAGGTTACAGTGACGTCATTTGCATGATTTTCGTCACACCTGTCAGGCTACTACTGCCTGACGCCTTCCTTTTGTTTGTTTCTGCACACAGAACGTGAGTGTGTATTAATTAGGTTAGACCCTTTAGAATCCAAAGAACCTTTAGAACTTTTACCACCCAAAGACCCGAAGGACCACAAAGACTCACAAAGTCCCACAAAGACTGAAAGATCCCTAAAACTCTTAAGAGCCCTATAAAGAGCCATTAGAACCTGAAGACCCTGTCAGATCCCGAATAATCCTTGTAATCCCAAGACCATTTAAGAGCCTAAGACCCTATAGATCCTCTTTGACCCATTAGAACCCTGAAGAGCCTTTGACTCCTTTCTACCCTTTAGACCTTCACACTTTTCAGACCTTTTAATACCCTATAGACCCCTTTGACTTCTACACATTTTAAGATCCTTTAGTCACCTTCAGACAATTTCGACCCTTTCGACATTAATTTACACCTTTAAGACCCTTTACACACTTTAAACCATTTTGTCCTTTTCAGACCTTTCAACCTTTAGATCATTGGACCTTTACAACTTTACAGACCTTTGATATTTACACATTTACAACCAGACCATTTGGTAAGACCTTTCATTTGCAATCAACGACCTTTCATTGAATACATCCTTTCACTTATTTGCACTCGAAATACCCACACAAAACAAGTCCTGGTAAGGGTCTGCAATCTCTGATTGCTCTTTCTTGTTATTAATTTTGGTGGATTACTTGTCGATTATTGGTTTGGAATTATCAATGATCTAGAATTTCTTTATACCAGAATAAAACCTGAACTTTTCATGGGTGTTTTTTACCATTTATAAATTACTTCATTGCCCCTCTAATACTACCTGATAATGGATTCAAACTGCATTCTCTACTTGCCACGATGAACCTCACCTTGTGAGGGTTTTTGTGCATTTTTGAGATCCAGTAAATGAATGGTAATTTATGGTATTTATCAGGAACGAACAATCCTCTCGCTTTTGAGAAATGTATGTGATGTTGGATCAAGTCTATCTTGTACATCTTTGAGAGTCTAGTCTGTAAGCCCAATTCTTCCAAAAGTGTTTCCATGTGGAATGTTTTGCATATGAATGCAATATTATTATTTGCTTCATCAATTGGAAAAAATAACATGTTGTGTTTGAAGCTGTTTTAAATAATCATGCTTCTCCAGATTGTTTAAAATTACCTTCGCATTATTTATTTGAGCTTTTCTTTTCAAATCAACAATTCTCCTTTTTACATGTTTCTAGACCTCCTCCAAACATAAAGCTTTTTGTGTGTATATCAATGTTTTTCTATCATCCATTCCATTAATCCTGTCATTGTAACTTCCATTGATTTACCCCAGGTAATCCATTTATTTTCTCGACTCGAAAATACCACATGTTGCTTCGCTGACTAGAATACTGAGAAATGGGGAAAAGGAGGGGGAGAGAGAGAGAGGGAGGAGTGGGGGAAGGGAAGGTAGCGAGTGGTGAGAGGAAGGGAAGGCAGACGTGTGGTGCAGCTGTAATTACGATTCAGACTGTCTCATCAAAATGATTCTGCATCAAATAACAGTGAGGATTGAGTCAAAATAATGTCTGAAATCCATTTTGTTCTGGGCAAACTATAAATACCCCTCAAAAACAAACACCGTCCACACATCCCTGCAGAGAAACACAGTCCGGAGACAAACATCGCCTGGACGCCTCTGCAGCCAAGCCGTACAGAGAATAGCACTGCCCTGACACGTCCAGAGACAAATTTCCGTCCGGACTGCAGAAACACCACCCAGACGCATCTGGAGACAAACACCGCCCAGATATAACTACACTGCGGATACGCCCAGAGACAAACACCACCCGGACATGCCCGCAGATAAACACAGCCCGGAGATAAACATCACCCAGACGCATCGGCAGCCAAGCCATACAGAGACGAACACTGCCCGGACACATCCACAGACAAATTTCCGTCCAGAATGCATAAACACCGCACGGTCGCATCTGAAGAAAACACTGCCCGGGTGCGTCTGGAGACAAACACTGCCTGGACGCATCCAGAGACGAACACTGCCCGGATGCGGCTGGGGACAAAC
>CM068953.1:200637483-200657917 GCA_035128595.1 Eptatretus atami
AGAGAGGGGGTAGAGTGAAGAGGTGGAGATAAATGGATAGGGAGGAGGGAGGGGTGAGCGAGGAGGGGTGGTGTAGTGAGGAGGAGTGGTGGAAGTGAAGACAGTGTGAGATTAGAGGAAGGGAAGACAGACATGTGGTGGCGCATTAATTACGATTCATACTGTTTTATCAAAATTAATCTGCATTGAATAACAGTGAAGATGGAAACAAAATAATGTCTGAAATTCATTTTCTCCCTGTCATACTACAAACACGGCCCAGAGACAAACACCACTCGGACACGTCTGGAGACAAACTCACGTCCAGACACGTCCGGAGTTAAATAGCCTCCAGACATGTCGGGGCCAAGCACCGTGCAGACATAACCACCGTCTGGATATGTCCAGAGACAGAGACAGACAGAGAGAAGAGCAAGAGAAGGTGAGGGGGAGGAGAGTGAGAGGTGTGGGAGGGGGGGTGCTGCACTGTATTTGGTGGGGTAGAGCAAGGATGGGACGAAGAGAGAGAGAGAGAGAGAAATAGAGATAGAGAGAGAGAGAGAGAGAGAGAGAGAGAGAGAGAGAGAGAGAGAGAGAGAAGAGAGAGAGATAGCAGAGCGAATACGTTATGCTTTATGAACAACACACACACACACACACACACACCACACACACACACACACACACACACACACACACACACACACACACACACACACACACGTGCTTTGCCGATATCAGCAATTTTTCGGGAATTGGCACGTTGGAGTCATTGTGATTAACAACAAGAGTATGAGTTGTATACAACACCAAAAACCTTGAGTATCTTTCACCGAAAAATAATGTTGCATTTCTGTAGATATCTCAGGAATGTTCAGAAATATTAATCTTTATAAACAACTGCGTGTGACTGGTGAGAAAACAATTTGGCTCGCAAATTTAGAAGACACGTAAACACGGCAAACGGCTCAGAAATTAGGTGTTATTTCACAGCAACTCGCTCAGGATGACGGAGCACGAACACTCGATCGGGACGACGGAGCACGAACCACTCACTCAGCATGGTGTTGTGTGGTACCGCAATCAACTGTTGGGTGCTCCGCAATCGGCTTAAGCACTCAATTAAGCACTCCTATTAAATGGTTGATGAGGAATGGCTGGCTATGCTGTGGCTGCCTACTGTATAGGATCCCTTTAACTTTAAAGCCGGTCTTCAGTATGAGTATGTGCCTGAGTGCGTGCCTTTTCAAGGGGACCTGTGTATGTGCCTTTTCAAGGTTTGATATTAATCGGACAAGTGGTTCCCAAGTTATGGCCATTTATTTACCAAATCAATGACAGGACACGGTGCTATGACGTCATGATTGATGTCAGAATTCTTCCATTTTGTTTCCTTCTTTTTTTGCACGTACGGCCACGCACATACGGGCACGCACGTACGGCCACGCACGTACGGCCACGCACGTACGGGCACGCACGTATAGGCTTGCACTAGTATTTTAAATAGCTAGTTTTGGAACAAAAATAGATCGAAAAAAACATAGGTGAAAAATCGATTTTAAAATAACTACTCGGAGAGGAGGAACCATTCCACCTGCATGGAATGGTTCCCTGGAAAGGAGGTGGCAGCTGAAGCAGTCGATAAGTTTAAATTAGAATTAGATAGGTACCTGGAAGTTATGGAGCTAGAGGGGTATGGGGATGTTGACAGGACTTTTAGGTTAATTGAGTATTGATGAGTTATTGTGTGGATGTGTATGGAGTGCTGTTGGTTGGGGTCTCATCAAGGATTGTTGTGTGGTTGATGTGTGCTTTTAACCAAGCCCATGCCCCCTCCCCTGAGGGCAAAAAGAAAAAAACCACAAAAACTACAAAAACTAAAAATGAATAGATAAAAAATAAAAATAAAAAAAATTGCATTTTCTTATTTGGATCTTCAGTTGATAAATTAGTGTGGTGTTCATGCAGGCATTATGGGCTGAATGGCCTCCACCTGTGTCTGTTTTCCTTGTATTTCCCTGTAAATACCCAGTTTTGAACAAAATAAATTGGAGAAAAATATGTTTTAAATAAGCAGGTTTTGAACAAAACGAATAGGAAAAAAAAAATAGCAACCACTTTGGTGTAAAACAAAGTATAGTAAAATAATGAAAAAATAGCAGCAAATCTGGTTAAAAAAAACAAAGTCCATGAAAATAATGAAAAAATAGCAACCAATTTAGTGTAAAACAACAAAGTATGGAAAAAAACGGTGAAAATAGCAATAACATTTTTTTTAAAACAAGTTAGGGGTGGGGAGGGGGGACTGAAAAAGATAGTACTGCCACCACCGAAATCTTCAAAATAGTAAAAAAAATAATAATAATAAGGAAAAAAATTCCTTGCTGCAAATCGATTAGGGCGCCCTCAACCATTTCTCGGACAAGTATTTACCGATGTTGTTCAAACTTAGCAGACATATAAGGAATGATGGATTACATAGGCATATAATTTTATTTTGAGATCCGATCCAAATTGGCCAACTGGTGGCCATTTTGTTACTTAAATGTGTCCCCAAATATTTCTCAAACATGCATGGTCCAATTTGTTTCAAACTTGGCCCAATAACAGTACATGATGGCATACACATGCCCCTCAATTTATTTTGCAATCTGAACAAATATGGCCGACTGGGAGACTGGTGGCCATTATAGCTGCACATAAACATGGGCTAGCCCTTTAACTACATGCAGAAAAAAAATTACGAAAAAAATGGAAGCTATGACATTTTATGTCTTTTTAACTTGTTTCTGTGTAAAATACATACTATAACTGTAGACAATAGAAAATTATTATTCAGTTGAAAATGCTGTCGGATCAGTTTTTGTAAACTGTCCTTAAACGTGGTTGGGGTGAAACTGAAGAGTAATCCGATTTGTTTTTTTTTAAATCTTCATCAATGAGGTTTGCCAAAAATAGAACAACATCGGTAAATGTATGTCCAAGAAATGGTTGACGTGTTCAAGACTGGATCTTTTTAATAACTAAAATGGCCGCCAGTTTACCGGTCAGCCATCTTTGATCAGATTGCAAAATAAGGTGAGGTGCACGTGTTTACCCTCATCCACTGTGTTTTTGCAAAGTTTGAACCAAATTGGTCCATGTAAGTCTGAGAAATGGTTGGGCACACGTTTAATTCATGAAATAGCTGCTAGTTTGCCAAATTTCATCTGATTTCGAAAAATAATGACGAGCATATGCAAACGATCATTCATTATCTGTGTGCCAGGTTTGAAAAACATCGGTAAGTGCATGTCTGAGAAATGGTTGAGGACATGTTCAACTAAAATGGCCGCCAGTTGGCCCTGTGATATAATCGTGAAACAAAAATGATGTGCATATGAGGAGCATCATTCTTTGTCTTTGTGCCAAGTTTGAACATGTCTAAGATATGGCTGCGGATGGACGGATGGACGAAACCCAATTCGTCAGCCCCCATTTTGGACTAAGTCCAACGGGGGGTTATTCCATAGACAAAAATATACCGTGATTGATATGTACCTTATCATTTCTTCCCAGATAACGTCTTCATTTCCAGTCCCTTAATCATATGCATTATGTGCAGATATATGACATTTCACATCAGCGGGCGAATGACAAAATTTTACGATTGTCATTCTTTTTCTGAACTTGCATTTCATATAATATTTGTGTTGGCATTGTGAAAGGGTGAGGATAATTAACGATTCTAAAACAAATTGAAAGTAAGACAGATGAAGAACAAAAAGAAAAACAATGACCTGCCAGGGTTTAAAATTTTCAATTCTTGCACATGATTCATTTTCAAACGGACCATCTCTGGGTGTACAATCCTGCAAATTGTGCAAAGCATGTGCAACAGTGTAAACAGCCATGTACACATTGTAAGTGAATTGAAGATGAGAAACATCAGTGAAAACCGTTTCAACTTTCTCCATTTCCTCCAAGCCTGTACAGGCTTTACCATATGCTTCTTCAACTCTCCAGGAGCAATTGAAAATGTCCGACCAGAATTCGAGAAGAAGCTCTTCTACAATGTTATCATTGGGAATATAAACATGATCTCTTACAAAAGACACTGCTTCCTTTGTTGATTTTTTGGATGTTTTAGTAATCAAAGGATCGTTCATAAGCTGATCATTGATACAGCTATCTTTTCTCCCCTCTGGCCCAAATTCAGATAAGAGGGCAGTATAATTGCATCTTACACAATTATAACCTGCACTTTGATGACATTTTAGTTGGACATTTTGAACAATGCAATTTCTCTTCATATTGTATATTTTTCCATGAAACTCCTGAATGCTTCTGTTATTTGTCAATCCAAAAAAGTAATGCCATTTATCTTTGATGAGGTTTCCTTCATGTATGTCTTCATGATATCTGATATCCTGATTATGACCAAAAAATCGTTTGTTCTTTCGAGGATGAATGTTCAACAAAAAGTCCTGAAAATCTGGAATTTTTCCTGAGGGCAAAGCCGTTCCGATTATTGTTTCAAACACTTCAGGAAACCTTTTCCCCAAAACTTTAGAGTTCACCCAGGCCTCGCTTGCAATCCACACTTTTCCTGTAACATTCATTTGCAACAACTCTTCTGCCATCTGAATGATGTCCGTATCAACTGCGAAGATTAAGATCGCATTTACCTTTATGTTCGAAATAGTTTCACCTGCAGAATTTACAGAGCAGAAAAATATCCAGTATTTAATAATAATCAGTTACCCCGTGAATCTGGCAGTTATTTTTGAAATACATCAACACAAGCATTACATTTTGTGAACACCACATTTACAGTGCCAAAAGAAAGTCCACACCCCCTTTCATTTTTTCCCGTTTTGTTGCCTCAGAGTCTGGAATTAAATTGCATTAAATCAGACTTTTCCCATCTTTATTCACACATCGTAAGCAACAACTTCCACGTGAAAAACAAAATCTACAAATTTCAGAAAATTGATAATAAATACAAATCTAGAATATCTTGGTTGGATAAGATGGTTGGAACTCTTCCACCCCCCTGAGTTAATACTTGGTGGAAGCACCTTTGACAGCAATTACAGCTGTCAGTTTGTTGGAATTGGTCTCTACCAACTTTGCACACCATGATTGGGCAATATTTGCTCATTCTTCTGCACAAAACTGTTCAAGCTCAGTCAAATTGCGTTAGAAGTGTTGACGTGCAGCAATCTTCAAGTCGTGCCACAGATTTTCGATTGGATTTTGGTTGGGACGCTGACTGGGCCACTCAATGACTTTTTTTTTTGTTCCTTAGCCACTCCAGTGTTGCTTTTGCTGTGTGTTTCAGGTTGTTGTCATGCTGAAAGGTGAATTTCAGTCCCAATTTCAGATTTCTTGCAGAGGGAGCAGGTGATCATGTTGGATTTTTCTGTATTATGCTCCATCCATTTTCCATTCTCTCCTGACAAGTGTCCCGGTCCCTGCTGATGAGAAACATCCCATGACATGATGCTGCCACCACCATGCTTCACAGTAGGGATGGTGTTCCTTGGTGATATGCTGTGTTGGGTTTGCACCAAACGTAACATTTTGCATTTCAGCCAAAAAGTTCCATCTTGGTTTGGTCAGACCACAAAACTTTTGCCACATGGCTTCAGAATCTCTGGAGTACATTTTTCATACCTCTAATGGGAGTCAAGGTGGGCTTTTTTCAGTAATGACTTCCTTCTTGTCACCCTCATGTACAGGCCAGACTTGTGAAGTGCTTTGGATATTGTTGTCATATGCACACAGTGACCAGTCTTTGACATAGAAGCATGTTGCTCTTTCAAAGTTTCCAGTGGCCTCTTGGAGGCCTCTCTGATCAGTCTCTTCCTTGATTGGTCATCCAGTTTGGAGGGACAGACTGATCTAGGCAAGGTCTTGGCGGTACCATACAACTTCCACTTTTTATTGATTGTCTTGACTGTGCTCAAAGGGATATTCAAGTCCTTTGAAATATTTTTATAACAATCCCCAGATCTCTGCCATTCCACAATCCGGGAGGTCTTTTGCAAGCTCCTTGGGGCCCATGGTTGTGTCTTTGCTGTGATATGCATTACCCGGCAGAGGAAACCTATAGGAACAGCTGATTTTACTCTGAAATAATCAGAATCACTCCAATTTAACACAGGTGGAGGCCAGTTAACTTGCTGTGTGATTTTGAAGGTGATTGCTTACACTTGAGCGAATTTACAATTGCTATTAAAAGGAGGGCGGCACTTATCCAACAAAGATATTGTAGTTTTGTATTTTAAATTAATTTTCTGAAATTTCTGGAATGTGTTTTCCACTTGGAAGTTGTGGGTTACAATGTGTAAGTAAAGGTGGAAAAAGTCTGATTTAATGGAATTTAATTCCCAGCTTTAAGGCAAAAAAGGTGAAAATTTTATAAGGGGGTATAGACTTTCTATAGGCACTGTAAATCGTGCAAAGTGTCATATCATCACCTGGAACATTGTTTTTTTTTATTTATTTCACCAACCATATATTATGCAAATTGTTTTTTCTGAATAATGCTTAAGGATGTTTCTGCAAAAGAAAGGGTGATGATTCGCATATATGGTCTCATAGCGGTGAACCTTTGTCTTCTTTGGATAACTTAACTTGCTCTTAAGAACAGACACTCCACCTTCTATTTACTGCTCATATTTACATTACACTCACATTTTTCAGCTGTTAGCTTTGTTCAGAATCCACAATAGGTGCTTGCAAGGGGATTACCCCCAGCTGGAGCTTTTCATTCTACAGCTTTGGCTTTGTCTCCGTTTGACATTCACACCTCAAAAAGAACAAGAAGCTGATACTATAGGTTCCCCAACTTTTGGGTGGTATGAGGAATAGATCTGCATAATATGAAAGATAAATCTTGATATTTTTTGAAATAGCAACTGCACAAGCTGAGTAACTGAGATGGTTGCCATGGCAACATAATTCAGCCAATCACTTATGTAATCTAATCAGGTTGAGATAATGTCATGACGAATAGATATCTCCAATATAAAAGCCAAATGGAAAACGGTTTTCGAAATATCGCGCACACAAAAGTGCATGGACAGATTATCGGTCAGTCGTTCGGTTGCTCGGAGTTCATTTTAAGGTCCCCATCTTCGACTTTGTCGGACGGGTGGGGGATAAAATGATCAAAGGAAGACACTAAAAACCAAAACTCAAACGATGGTATCACAAATTAAACTTATGGGAAGTGCTGTGCCTCATGACTTGCACTCTACAGTCACAAAACAACTTCACACTTCACATAATTAGAGCAGTTATCATCAGCTTTGACGTGATACCGCCCACTCACCCCTCCCCTCCCCTATCCCTTTCATAACAGGGCAAAAAGCCACAGTGTGAGGTCTGCTGCAGAGTAGCAGGGTCAGATCCAGTGCAAGCTTCACTCTTCACACAGATTGGTTAACACGAGACATAATTAAAAGAAGTGATATGAAGATGTGCGAGCAGTTTTTTATTTATACTTTTGCAGAAAAACTGTGCTATAGTGCTCAATAAATCCATGAAAACAATGCTGGTGAGACATGTTCTGGGTAAACTCTCACAAACCGAGTGTCCATGCCTTATCCTCGTTTTCCTGATACTTCAAAAAGGGGGATGGAATGGCTGACTAATGATCTGCAAAAGGAAAATTCAGTAGAATCTGGATGATTAAGCCTCGCCATGAATATAGCCTCGTACGGAAAATAAGCACACACGGGCCTTCTATTTTATTCTCCACGAGCAAATACCACCCGTCATTTCTCTGGCGGGAATACGTATGTCAGTCAGGTAAGATCTGTGACCTGCTACAGGTACCATGTAAACCTGTACTAACCTGTTCCATGGTCGGTGTCGGCGACTAAACCGTCTCCCCCACCAGGTTTTCTGGTGAGGAGGGTGTTTGGATATGGACACCAGCAGGATTAAAAACAAACCTGTCAAAGGGCGGAGGAGCTCCTTGTGAGCCAACGGCCATCCATATCTAGTGCCCAACTGTGTCTGCGGACGTCCTCCTGCAGTTGGGTTACTTTTTTATTAGGAGGTTGGTGGCAGGATTTGCACTCCGGCCACCGTAAAACCCTTCATTCCGCAAAACACAAAAACGCAAAAAAATCTGAAAACCCACTCCGTGGGAGTACCTCCTGTGCAGCTTCCCTTCGCAGGGCAGCTCACCGGATGACGGGATTGGGGCAAAGCCTTCGGACCCCAATCTTTGATGATAGGAGGGAAACCACGGGTAACATCCCTGGGTCAGATTGCGGGAGAGTGTGTCGGAGTGGTGCTGAGGTGTCGTCCACCAGACGGCGGTCTCCTTGGGTTAACCTGAGGCGGTCCCTTCGGGTGGTGCTGGAATGTCTATCCTAAGAGAGGATGATCACCTGTCTCTTTTATCATCCGAGCTCAAGCGTTTGGACATCGGGATTGCAGCTCTCTCTGAGGTTCGGAGACCGGATTGCGCGAGTAATGGTGGGGGTTACACTACTATTGGTCTGGTCGCTCTGATGGTTACCATACCCAAGGAGTTGCTGTAGCTGTGTCCAATAAGCTGACCCAATGATAATTGAGGTAACACCGGTCAACGAGCGTATTATGAGATTAAGGATTCGTCACTCCTTAGGTGTCATTTCCCTGGTCTCTGTCTATGCTCCGACTGAGGCGAGTGACCTCACCGTGAAGGATGCATTCTACGCCACGCTCGAGTCTGTGGTGATCAGTGCCCCAGACGAGATACACTTCAAGTCTTGGGGGATTTCAATGCATCGACTGGAACTGATAGGGATGGTTATGAGGTGTGTGTTGGTCCCCATGGGTCAGGAACTATGAACCAGAATAGCACTAAGTTCCTTGACTTTGCAAGAAGTCATGGACTTAGGGTGGCTGGTTCATGTTTCAGCGCCACAAGCTCATCGCTGGACTTGTATTCCAACGCTGGCGGTGTGGCAAAGGAGATTGACCATGTCCTCATTGACGGTCGTTGGAGGATGATCCAGAACTGCAGGTCTACCGGAGTGCTCAGTTCTCAATACTGACCAGAGAATTGTGTAGCAACCTCTAAAGCTGCACCTTAAATCCGAGAATGTACCTCCCAGCCGAGGCTGGATGTTGGCAGCTCAGGGATGAGAGAGTAGCTGAGGAGTTGCGAACAGGCTGAGTGGACACTTGGGGGTCTGGGAGCTTTGGGGGTCCTGAAGAGTTGTGGAGTGCCTTCAAGACCACCGTCCTTGATGTGCCGGTGGATGTCTTGGAACTCACCGCAGGGCAAAGAAGAATTTTGTCTCTCAAGGGACACTGGATACCATTGACCAGAGTCGCAGGGCCAGGCTGAATGGCAGAGCTGAGCTGTTCAGGGAGCTGGGCGTAAAACTGTACGTCACTGAGTGGACAAGGAGCCTATGTGCGAGGAATCTGTGAGGGTAGAGCATCACCTGTGGACAGGTGATTCTCGTCCCGCTTACAGGGAATTCGCGCATTGGTTCATCCCAAGCCCATCCCTCGGAGCACTGCAGTTAGACCAGAGAGTGGTAGGCTCTTGACAGAGGAGTCTGAAGTGAAGGCCCGCTGGGCCGGTTACTTTGAGCGGTTGTACAGGCTGATCCCCACTGTCGAGTTGGACGTCAAGGGTGTTACATTGTTGCTGACCTCCAATCAACTGTGGTCCACCTTGCGTTGTGGAACACGGCTGCGGTGAACCAGTTGAAACGGGGCAAAGCTCCAGGGATCTGTGGCATCCATGCTGAACTTCTCAAGGCTGGTGGAAATGCTGCACTGTGTCGTTGCATGCAGTTTTGTGCTCTGCCTGGAACACAGGCATCATCCCAACTGATTGGAAGAGGGGCCTTGTTGTTCCTCTCTGGAAAGGGAAGGGTGATCGCCAAGACTGCAACAACTACGGAGGGTGACGCTGCTCTCAGTGCCGGGCAAGGTCTTTGCTCGGATAATTCTTGATAGGTTCGCCACCATCTGCTCGAGCACCGCCGTCCAGAGCAGTCAGGCTTTACACCAAAGAGGTCAACGATTGACCGTATCCTTGCTCTTCGTGTCCTCACCGAACGCAGACGAGAGTTTCGGCAGGGGCTGCTTGCAGCCTATGTTGATCTCTGTAAAGCGTTCGATTCAGTGAATCGGATGTCCTCTGGAGGATTCTTGGTCTTCGTGGGGTGCACCAAAACTGATCGATCTGATGTCTGAACTCTACTCTGGTACTGAGAGTGCTGTGAAGTGTGTGGTACCATCTCCGACTTATTTCCAGTTGTTACTGGAGTCGTCAGGGTGTGTACTGGCCTCCACACTTTTCAGCATTGTATGGACTGGATTTTAGGGAGGATGTCGGAGAGATCAAGCTGCGGTGCATCGTTTGGAATGTCAAGATGTCGGACCTTGATTTTGCAGATGATGCAGTCATCTTTGCGGAGACTTTAGATATCCTTTTGGGGCCCTCGAGGTGCTGAATGAGGAGTCGGAGCCGCTGGGATTACGGGTTTCTGGGTCAAAACCAGATCCAGGCTTTCGGTGACATCTTGGATGCTGCTGTCCTGTCTGTTTCTGTTTGTGGTGAGGATGTGAGGTCGTGGAGAGATTCACTTACCTTGGCAGTGATATTCATGTCTCTGCTGGCTGTGAGTCAGAGGTCAATAGACGTCTGGTCGGGCCTGGGGAGTCATGATTCACTGGATCATGGGGTGTGGCGCTGCCGGTACCTGTGCGGGAGGACGAAAGTCCGAGTCTTCAGGTCCTTGTACTTCCAGTCTTGCTCTATGGATGCGAGACTTGGACTTTGACCAAGGATCTGAGACGGAGACTTAATTCCTTTGTACCAGGTCTCTTCGGAGAATCCTTGGCTATCGCTGGTCGGATTTTGTGTCCAACGAGCGGTTGCTGAGAGAGACTCGGATGAGATTGTTACCTGCATAGTCCGTGAGCGTCAGTTGCGGCTGTATGGACATGTGGCTCGTTTTCCTGACGCTGATCTCTCTCACCAGATTCTCTCAGCGAGGGAGTCTCATGAGTGGAGGAGGCCAGTGGGCTGACCACGTGCATCTTGGTTGCAGCAGGTTGACCATCATCTCAAGGAGATGGGGATGGCCTGGCATCTGCCTGGGGATGGCCGACGGAGGCCCCTGGAGTACCGGCGGAAAGTGACGCAGCGACGCACTGTTCTGGCACAGGCTCCCATACCTGACCTGACCTGACCTGAATACGAATGGGGGGAGGGATAAAAAGGAGGGGGAGGAAGGAGAGGGGGTTGGGAGAGAGGGCGGGTAGAGTGAAGAGGTGGAGGGAAAAGGAGAAAGGAGGGAGGGAAAGGATAAAGGAGGGGGGGAAAGGAGAAATGAGGAAGGGGGATCGAGGAGGGGTGGGGAATGAGGAGGTGTGGGGGATTGAGGAGTGTGGCAGAATGGAAGACAGTGTGAGTGAGATGAAGGGAAGGCAGACATGCGGTTGAGCGTTAATTACGATTCATACTGTTTCATCAAAATGATTCTGCAAAGAATAACAGTGAAGATGGAAACAAAATAATGTTTGAAATCCATTTCCTCTGGTCAGACTATAAACTTGGCCCAACACAAACACTTGCCAGACACGTCCGGAGAAAAAGCCCGCCGGACGCATCCGGAGCCAAGCTGTCTGAACATAAGCACTGCTTGTATACATCGGAAGACAAATTCCTGTAGGGATGCATCCAGAGACAAACAACGCCCGGACACGTTCGGGACAAGCACCACCTGCAGGAGTCGGAGACAAAAACTGCTGAGACATTTCTGGAGCCAAACACGCGCTGGATGAGTCCGGAGATAAACTCCACCCAGACACATCCAGAGACAAATTCACATTTGGACATAAATACCACCCAGACACATTTGAGACAAACACCGCTGGACGTGTGTGGTGACAAAAATTCACAGACACATTCAGCGAAAAAACCTCCCTGAAGCATCCATTGAAAAACAATGCCTACACACGTCCTGAGAGAAACACTGCCCGGACATCTCCGGAGCCAACCTGGCCAGAGAAAACACTGCTTGGTCACATTTGTATAAAAACTCCCATTCAGACACAAACACCGCCCAGAAACGTATGGAGACAAACATTGCCCAGATGCGTCCAGAGAGAAAACACACGGACGCTCCAGCAACAAACACCACCGGAGCATCCGAGAAAAACACCGCCCAGATGCGTCCGGAGCAAAACACTGCCCGGACATGTCTGGAGACAAACCCTGCCAGACACATCCGGAGACAAACACCTTCCAGATATAACCACCATCCGGATATGTCCAGAGATAGAGACAAAGACAGAAAGAGTGGGAGTGGAGTGTGAGAGAGGTGTGGGAGGAGGTGCTGAACTCCATTGGGAGAGGAGAGCAAGCATGGGCAGAGAGAGAGAAGACAGAGAGAGAGAGAGAGAGAGAGAGAGAGAGAGAGAGAGAGAGAGAGAGAGAGAGAGAGAGAGAAGAGAGAGAAGAGAGAGGTGGGGGAATGGGAGTTAGCAGAGAGAATGTTATGCTTTCTGAACAACACACACCAGCACACAAGCAACACACACACACACACACACACACACACACACAATCACGGCTTGGCTGATATCGGCAATTTTTCAGTATCGGCAGGTTGGAGTCCATGTGATTACCAACACTGCAGTCTCTACTGTACACAACCCAAAAACCTTGAGTAGCTTTCACCGAAAAACAATGTTGCATTTATATAGACATTTCGGGGATATGTTCACAAACATTATTCTTCATAAACAGCTGCTTGTCACTGGTGGGAAAAATATTTGGCTCGGTAATTTAGAAAACAAGTTAATATGGCAAACGGCTCGGAAATCTGGTGTCATTTCACAACAGCTCACTCAGAATGATGGACCACGAACCACTTGCACATGGTGACTGAGCATGAACCACTCGCTCAGGGTGAAGGAACATGAACCATTCGCACATGGTGACTGAGCATGAACCACTCGCTCAGCGTGAGAGTGCACGAAACACTCGGCAATTTAGAAAACAAGTTAATATGGCAAACGGCTTGGAAATCGGGTGTAATTTCACAACAGCTCGCTCAGAATGATGGAGCATAAAACCACTCGATCAGGGTGATGGAGCATGAACCAATCACTCATGGTGACGGAGCACGAACCACTCGCACATGAAGATGTAGCAGGAACCACTCGCTCAGTGGGACGGAGCAGGAACCACTCGCTCAGTGGGACGGAGCACGAACCAGTTGCTCAGGGTGACGGTGCATGAACCACTCGCTCAGGGTGATGGTGCATGAACTACCCGCTCAGGGTGATAGAGCTTGGACCACTTGGTCAGAATGAGAGAGTAGGAACCAGTCGCTCAGGGTGACAGAGCATGAACCACTCACACTGAATGACGTGGTGTGGCAAAAGCATCCGCAGTGAGTGAACGATTCGCGAAGAATGACGAAGCACATTACCACTATTGACAATTGGCACTCGGCGAATGGATTAAGCTATTGCCTACTCATCTGTTCTTGTGTCACATGGTACATATGTTTGGGGTCTACATAAACTTTATAACTTTATTTTAAAATGCCCATTTTTTACCAGAGTTGCTTAAATTCCCTGAAGAGCACCTCGTGAAACCACCGAAAATATAGACACAGATCTGGCAGACCCTATTGATAGGCAGTCCCACTGGGGGATATGACATCTGTTCTCACAGTGAATGCATTCAATCATATATCTCAAAGAAGCTGGTTAGTTTTTGCACGTTGCTAATTTTTTTTGTTCACTCAATATAATTCTCCAAACAATAGAAAAAGATAAGTTTAATGCTTTGGAAATTTCACATTTTCTTGTGCATGTATGGAGAAGGAGATAACATAGCCTTGCTTGCTTCAAGAAAACAGGTATATTGGCTTAGTTATAAGACTCGTTATTTCTTTAAATTTCAGATTTCGCAGCAGATTTTGACACTTATGTAGACCGGATGATATCCTATCCTCAAAACTGAAATAATATTTAGACAATGTTCTTTAATTAGTCCTTGAGTGTAGATCATGGATAATCATATCATATAATGCATGAAATCGCTCCAAGCTCCTAACTTGAAAATTATAGTACTTGCAAAAGTGATGTATACAGTGATTCGTAGCTGTGACAAAGAGGCATTCAAATAACATGAGTGAGGAAAGTGAAAAAGAAATCACTTTATCGTGAAGAAATCATTCTGGTCTGTTCCAAGCCAAGGCATGGTTGAGTCGGCCAAAACACCTGGCGGCTTCAGACCCCAGGACGGATACCCAGGAAATGCCTTAAGACCCCAGCGAGCGAGGTGGCCAAGGATCTCCTGGTGAAGGATATAATTGAATCAGGCCGTGAATTACCCTCAAATGGGGTTTTTAATTAACCCAAACACCCAATTTTCACTCCTGCATTTTCTTGGAGTTTACTTTGTATGCATGCAAAGTTTTAGGCTGCTAAGTTTTATAATTTTGGAGTTATGGAGGAGACACACTGACATATTGACACACACACACACACACACATTGCCATTGCCTCATATTCATAATATGAGGATGAGAGCAAAGGCTCATAATGATTTTGAGAAGGACTTTCACAAGCTGATGAATAATTCCGAATTTGGTAAAACAATGGAAAAATAAGGAAAAGACAAAATGTAAGACTTGCTATGATTATGACTTGGAGCAGGCGGAGAAGTTGATAAATAAAACAGGGTTTTCAAAAGTAGAAATAATTGCAGATAATTTTTGTGCTGTTCACTTGAATACAGAGAGCATAAAGATGGAAAAACCGATTTAAGTGGGAACATCTGTTTTCGATCTTTCAAAGTGTTTAATGTATGATTACTTTTATAATAATCCAAAGAAAATATATGGTGAGAATATTGCATTGCATTAGCTTCATGGATATGAATAGCGTCATACAAGAGATAACTACAGATGATGTTTGTGAGGATATGAAAGAAGATGAAGATATTTATTATAGGAGTAATGATGATCCTAAGAACCCACTCTTTTCAAATAAGAAGAAAAAGGTTTTTAGTAAATTTATAGATTAATTAGGTGAAAAGATACAAAGTGAATTTGTAGGTGTTAGATCAAAGGCATATGCTTATAAACACTTAATGAGGGGGTTAAATGAATTCAAATGGGAAAATAAACTTAAAGGTCTAAAGAAAAGTTCAATGAAAGAGACCATGATCTTTCAACATTACCTTGAATGTATATGGAAGAGAAAGGATGTTAATAGAGAGATGAATTTAATGAGAAATTATAAACACAAAATATTCTCAGAGACTGTTCGTAAGAAAGCTATAATAGCATTTGATGATAAAAGATATGTAATGAGTGATGGAATAAATAAATAAAAGTGATGGAATTAAACCTTTTGGGTTTAAAGCATAAGCATTAATAAAAATGGGGTTCGGGATTTTTAATGGACTTCCACCGCCTTTTTTTCATCTGATGAATAAATTAAGTTATTCCTGAAAATAAAACACAAACAAATATTTATATGGTCTCTATTTGACTACTAAATTTGGTTAAATAAATGATCATATGACAAGAAAGCAAGGCTCAGCTCCTCAGGGAAGCAGTGTCGAAAGGTGGTGTTTGACGAAGTAATGTGTTCCAATTTGAAAAGGAGAAATATGAATGAGCTTCAGCGAGAATATTGCGACTTTGAGTTGTACATTAATTTTTTTAATCAATGTTGTAAATTAGTTGGCATTTTAGTTGTATATTAATATGGGCTGGCCCTTCAACTCCATTCAGCAAAATTACTAAAACAACAGTGGTGATGCCATTTATGTCTTTTTTTAATTTGTTTATCTGTGTGGCAAGTTTGAACAACTTCGGTATCTGCATATCTGAGAAATGTTTGAGGACGTATTCAACATCGGGTTTCTTTTAACAACTAAAATGGCCACCAGTTGGCCATCTTGGATCTGATCTCGAAAAAAAAATGACGTGCATATGTAAGCCTTCATTTGTTATCTGTTTTCTGAGCTTGGACATCATCGGTAAATACTGTTGTTGAATTAATACCAAGTGGGGTTGACTCAGCCTGTCATCCTTCTGAGGGGGGCAAAATGAGTACCAGCTTGCTGGTATCCTGTGTCAGAGTGGCGACCTATCCAGGATTGTGCCCAATAGCCCAGGAGACTGATTAGGCAGCACTAACACTCGGCGCAGAGGATGGTCACAATAGATGGGTGGATGGTAAATACTTGTCCAATAAATGATTGAGGATGTGTTTGACATCAGATTTTTTTCCCAACTATAATGGTGACCAGTCGGCCATCTTCGATCTGATCATATTAAACGAAGGCGAAACCCAGCCCCGCAGGGAAGTATTGTCAAAAGGGAGGTGCTTGACGAAGTAGTTTGTTCCACTTCGAAAAGGAGAAATTTGAGTGAGCATAAGCGAGCGAATATTGCGACTTTGAGTAATGGCATACATTAATGCGTGTGAACAGGCTGTGGGGAGATGGGGGTCTGTGTACTTTGGGAAATCCTGAAGAGTTGTGGAGTGCCTTCAAGACCACCAGATTTGATGTTGCTGGTGGATGTCTTGGAACTCACCATTGGGCAAAGAAGAATTTTGTCTCTCAAGGGACACTGGATACTATTGAGTGGAGTAAAAGGTCCAGTCTTAAAGGCAGAGCTGTTGGGGTTGAGGCGTAAAACTCTATGTGTGCTGAGGGTGGACTAGGAGGCATAAATGTGCAGAATCTGTGAGAAGGTAGAGCATCACCTGTTGTCAAGTGGTTCTCATCCTGCTTACAGGGGAATTTGCACATTGCTTTCCTCCAAGCCCGTCACTCAGTGTACTGCAGTTAGAGCAGAGGGTGGTGGGATCTTGAGAGAGGTGTCCGAAGTGAATGCCCACTGGTCCGGTTAATTTGAATGGCTGAACCAGGCTGATCCACCAGCTGTTGAGTTGGATGTCAGGGGTGTTCCTATCCCTCTTGCTGACCCTCCAATCAACTGTGATCCACCATCATTTGTGGAAACACAGGCTGCGGTGAACCAGTTGAAATGAGGTAAAGCTTGTGGGAACTGCGGCACCCATGCTGAACTACTCAAGGCTCGTGGAAATGCTGTACTCGTTTTTTTGCATGCAGTTCTGTATTCTGGCTGGAACACAATCGTCATCCCAATTGACTGGAAGAGGGGCCTTGTTGTGCCTCTCTGGAAAGGGAAGAGTGATCGCCGGAACTACAACAACTACCGAGGGGTGATGCTGCTCTCAGTGCAGGCAAGGTCTTCACTCGGATAATTATTGATTGGGTTCAGCACCATCCGCCTGAGCACCAGCACTCAGAGCAGTCAGGCTTTACACCAAAGAGGTCAATTACTGAACGTATCCTTCTCTTCAGGTCCTCATCAAATGCAGACAAGAGTGTCGGCAGGGGTTGCAGGCAGCCTACATTCATCTCTGCAAAGTGTTCAATTCATTGAATTTGGATGCCCACTGAAGGATTATTGGTCTTACTAGTGTGCCACCAAAACTGATCAATCGGATATCTGAACTATACTCTGGTACTGAGAGTGGTGTGAGATGTGGTGATACAATATCTGACTTATTTGTAGTTGTTACTGGAGTTCCTCAGGGGTGTGTACTGGCCCCCACACTTTTCAGTGCTTGTATGCGACTGATTCTGGGAGGATGTTGAGAGATAAAGCTTAGTGGCATCATTTGGGAATGTCAAGATCTCTGTCCTTGATTTCACAGAGGATGCACTCATATTTGAGGAGACTCTGGATATCCTTTAGGGGCCCCTTGAAGTGCTGAATGAGGAGTGGGAGCTGATGGGATTATGGGATTCCTGGGTGAAAACTAAGATCCAGGCTTTCAATGACATCTTGCATGCTGCTATCTTTTCTGTACCTGTTTGTGGTGAGGATGTTGAGGTCATGGAGAGATTCACTTACCTTGGCAGTGATATTAATGTCTCCACTGGTTGTGAGCCAGAGTTCAACAGGCCTCTGGTTCGGGCCGAGGGAGTCATGGATTCACTGGATGAAGGGTTGTGTCAGTACCTATGCAGGAGGATGAAAGTCTGAGTCTTTATGTCCTTGGTGCTTCCAGTCTTGCTCTATGGATGTGAGACTTGGACTATGACCAGGGACCTGAGGCAGAGACTTTATTCCTTTGGTACCAGGTCTCTTCGGAGAATCCTTGGTTATTGCTTGTCAGAATTTGTTTCCAATGAAGGGTTGCTGAGAGAGACTCAAATGAGATCTGTTACCTGCATAGTCCATGAACATCAGCTGTGGCTGTTTGGACATGTGGCTCGTTTTCCCGATGCTGATCCTGCTCACCAGATTCTCTCAGCGAGGGAGCCTCGTGAGCAGAGGAGGCTATTTGACCAACCATGTGCCTCGTGGTTGCAGCAGGTTGATCGCCATCTCAATCAAATCCAAGATGGCAGACTGGCGGCCATTTAAGTTGTAAATAAAATACCCAGTGTTGAACACGTCCTCAACCATTTCTCGAACATGCATTTACTGATATTGTTCAAACTTGGCTCACAGATAAGGAATGATGGCTTACATAGGCCACCCATTCATTTTCGAGATCAGATCCATGATGGCCGACTGGTGGCCATTTTAGTTGTAAAAATAACCAGGTGCCGAAAATGTCCTCAACCATTTCACTGACATGCATTTACCGATCTTATTCAAACTTGGTACACCAGCAATGAATGAGTGCTTACCTCAGCATTTTGTTTTGTTTCAGAATCAGATCTAAGATGGCCGACTGGTGGCCATAATAGTTGTATATCACATGATGTTGAAAATGTCCTCAACTATTTCTTGGACATGCATTTATTGATGTTGTTCAGACTTTGCAAACCGATAAAGAATTATAGTGTACATATGCCTGTCATTTGTTTTCGAGGTCAGCTCCAAGATGGCCGACCGGCAGCCAATTTAGTTGTAAAAATCCCAATTTGGAACACATTCTCAACCATTTCTCGGATATGCATTCACTGATGTTATTCAAACTTGATACCTGATAAAACATTATTGTATACATATGCACATTAAAGTTTTTTCATCAGTAGATCGAATATGGCCAACTGATGGGCATTTTGTTACTTAAACATATCCCCAACCATTTATCAGTCTTGTATGATCCGATTTTGTTTAATATTAGCACATGCACAGTAGATGAGGGCATATAAGTGTCCCTCACTTTATTTTGTAATCTGTTCAAAGATGGCCGACTGGTAGCCTGGCGGCCATTTTAGTTGTACATTAATATGGGCTGGCCCTTTAACTCCTTTCAGCAAAAGGACTCAAACAACAGTGGTGATGAACTTTTATGTCTTTTTATTTGTTTATCTGTGTGGCAAGTTTGAACAACTTCGGTAAATGCATGTCTGAGAAATGGTTGAGGACATGTTCAACATCAGGTTTTTTATTTTTTTTACAACTAAAAGGCACCAGTTGGCCATCTTGGACTTATCTCGAAAAAAATGACGTGCATGTGTAATACTTCATTCTTTATCTGTTTCTGAGTTTGGACATCATCAGTAAATACTTGTCCGAGAAATGGTGAGGACGTGTTCGACACGGGTTTTTTGGGGGTTTTTTTTACAACCAAAATGGCCACCAGTCGGCCATCTTAGATCTGGTATCGTAAAAAATGATGTTCCCGTATAATATCATCATGTGTTATCTTTTTGCCAAGGATGAATAAAATTGGTCCGTACATGTCTCGAGATATAGTTGCAATGCACACACACACACACACACACACACACACACACACACACACACACACACAGAACGAAAATCGAGACCAAATCCGTAAGCCCCCGTTTTGGACTCAGTGCAAAGGGGTTTAATAATTGCATATACAAACATCATAGTAAGGCTTTGAAAACTGAAAATATGATCAACTCAAACACGGTAGTATTTCGTGTTTTATTGGTACACACAGTTTAATTCCAAATTTCTTTCAGGTCTGATGCTGGTACTTGCAAGACTTGTACATTCAAAACAAGGTTTTTTTTAAAAAAAATTAAGGGTCGTAAAACAATGTTTTTCATCACGATCAAAATGGACACACCAGTGAAGTGTTGATCATACACCCATGAAAAGAAGATTAAGATCATCGAGTTTTCAAACTCTCGAAAGAACCATGACCAGACGTGTTTGAAATTCAAACATAACACAAGGACTTTGATGTGAATGGTGAAGAATGAGGAAATAATTGATCAGTGTGAAAGGTTTGAATAAGATAGGGAGTGTAACACGAGCCTTTCAAATGGACATGGAAAACAAACTTATCCACCCGTTGTGGAATTTTGTCGTTAACTGACTCAATGTAAATCCTGTTACTCAAAATAAAACACTGTCCACTACGAGAGTACATTACATCAGAGGACCTTTATTTAACATGGTACCACGGAGTCCAAACCACTGAGATGGTAAACATCCCC
>CM068953.1:200667189-200686191 GCA_035128595.1 Eptatretus atami
TATTATTTTCAACCTTTCATTGATAAACACCATTGGTCATATTGTCTGCTAATGCATACCAATTATGTAATTAATTGACTGCTACTCCGTTGAATACATTTTAATTGCTTGACTTAATACATGTCATTTATGTTTTTGTTGAGTGATTTACTAAAAACTAGAAGGGCACTCTTCGACGTCGTGAAGTCGCCAGATATGCCTCCGTCCACATTAATACATCATTATGCATTCTTGCACCAAGTTTGATTTAAATTTCTTGAAACTAGATTCGAACCAGAAGTGCAATCAGTGGAGTGCATACCTCTGCTACATAACGCCTGATCCACGAGAACATATTGTGCCCAAAACGTTTTTGAAATATCATGCTTTATATCGTTTTTGGCCCTATCTCTCAATGGTGAGGAATCACTTTAAAAATTAAATAATTTTCGTATCCGGATGAGGATTCGGATCTTCACCAAAATTTAATCAATTTGTCCTCATCACACACCCAATATGTCCACCAAGTTTCAACTGAATCCGTCCACAACGTTTTGAGACATCATGCTATTTATCGGTGTAGCTCCATCTCTCAATGGTTTAGAATCACTTCAAAAATTATCAGATCCAGTTCCGGATTCGGATCTTCACGAAAATTGAATCAATTATTGTCTCACACCCAACGTGTGCACCAAGTTTCGGCTGAATCCGCCCACCACCTTTTGAGATGTCGTGCTATATATGTCGTTTTTAGCCCTATCTCTCAATGATGAAGAATAACTTTAAATATTCCTTTAGCCTGATATGGATCTAAATCTAATCAGTTCGTCCTTGTCACACACCAAAACCTGCCCACCAAATTTCATCCGAATCCGTCCAAAACTTTTTGAGGTATCATGCATACAGACAAACAGACAAACTAACAGACAGAGAGGGGTGAAAACATAACCTCCTTCCACCTTCGGTGGTGGAGGTAATTAGAATGGACAGATGTATGTACTTACGATGTATGAACAGACGAACAACCAAAAAACATAATGCCTCCGGCGACTTTGTCAGTGGAGGCATAAACATAGGTGCAATAGCCCTGGGCACTCACCTGGTCGCAGCTGGATAAGATAACTAGGGAACCACTGGTAGACATGGATGACCCACAAAACATGTAATGGAGAAGAATGTAAATTCCTATGGATTTTTTTTTTCATGACGTCAACAATCTTTGGTACATCACCGGTGATCGAGGTTGTGGTCAAGTTTCATCAAAATTGTGTGTGTGATTTCAGAGAAGAAAGCAAATACATATTTTGGGGGGCAACCCCTCCCCCATAGACCCCCGTAGGACCCAATTTTTTCATACCATGAACACACTTTGGTACATACATGGTGTGATGTTTCGTCGAAATCATATGTGTAGTTTCAGAGAAGAAGTTGCAAGTATTTGTGGACAGAGAAATGGATGGACTGACAGACGGATGATGCACCATCCAATAAGCTACCCGGAACTACATTCCAGGTGAGCTAAATATTTGTAAAATATTAAAATGCTATGTTGGGTTTCAAATCAGATTTTATTTTGATTTGGATTTATGAAAAGATTGGGTGTACGAAGGGGATGTGCCCTCTCAATCCGAGAATGTTGTCCACTTCCCTTTCAATGTTCTCATTTCAAAAAACATCTGCTTCCAGCATAAATATTAAATAAAAATCGGGGCAATACCCCTGGGTGCTCATCTGATGGAATAATGATACTGAGGAGTAAGTAAACGTTGGACAGAATCAGGAAAATGGACCTATCAATGAACCAATGTTATAGCAAATACCTATTTTGGGGGGCAACTACCTCCCAATCATAAATCCCCCTCAACCCCGATTTTTACAATTGTGTGAACATTCTTTGGTACAGCATGGGCAATGAAGGTTGTCATCAAGTTTCATTGAAATGGTGTGTGTAGTTTCAGAAAACAAAGCAAATACTTTTTTTGGGGGGGACACCCCCCTATACCCCCTTACACCCTGATTTTTTTTATGTCGTGAACATTTTGGTACGTACCGGTTGATGAAGGTTGTGGTATGCCTTGGCTTCACTTAATGGTTGGAGTGGTGGGCTTGGGATCCTAATATCCTGAGTTCAAATCCCCCTTGGGTGTTGAATTAATAGCAGGTGGAGTTCACTCTGCCTATCATCCTACTGAGGTCGGCAAAATTAGTGTCAGCATGCTGGTATACTGTGTCGGAGTGGCGACCCATCCAGGATTGTGTCCAACAGTCAAGGAAACTGCTCAGGCAGCACTAACGCTCTATACAGAGTGTGGTCCCAATGGATGGATGAATGGAAGGTTGTGGTGAAGTTTCATCAAAATCGTATGTGTCGTTTCAGAGAAGAAGTTGCAAATGTTTGTGGACAGGCGGATGATGCACGATACCAAAAGGTACCCAGATCTACGTTCCAGGTGAGCTAAAAACATGGTAAAGGTTGTGTGACAGGTAAATTCCTAATATGAAGATAACAACTTCAAAAGATTGCTATGAAAATGGCAATTGACAATGAGGTGTTAATTATTTATCAGTTGTCTCTGCTTTCATCAATTATCTATTATGTATACTGGACATGCATAATGAAATAAAACAGACACATAAGCTGTATGTGGTTCTTCAGAAAGTTCTTCAAAAAGTTGGACGAATGAGCGAAATAGAAGAGTCCAAGACACAATGAAGAATGTATATCGACGTAAATAGAAAAAAAAATTCCTTTAATGTCATTCTTTGATGATAGTTATGCATTCGTTCATGCATAATGAAAGAAATAGCTGGCATGACTTTGACTTGTGTATCTCATCTATCTGTCTTTTTGAACGATCCTTGTGTATGCTCTGTTGAACTTGCTTTCATGTACACCAAAAAAGAGAGCATTGCAATCCAATGAGGAGCATTATTTACTTTGTAGAACTATAAACGAGGTAAAAGAGTTAATTTGAATGTCTAAAGTCCGCCAACTTCAGACATCATTTTATTCAAATGCAGACTAGAAATAGAATATTTTCAACAAACTTAATTCAAAATGCTTCCAACCATACCTCAGGAAGAAAAGAATACACCGAATATTCCCGAATTGCTCCAATGAGTGCACGAGGTCCACATTCATCGATTCCAGTTGTAACAAAGTTTGATCCCAGAATTTTTAAAGCTGTTCGTGTTTCCTGGCGACCGGAGTAACAAAAATCATATATAGCATACCTCAGTGTTGCGTTGGGCAATAACAATGGGGTTTTGTTAACTTCGCGAACAGAAAACACCATCGCCATTAACAGTTGAAGAACCATGGAAGAAAATCTGTAAGAAAAGATACATGACAATATGGTTTTGTTTTATACTGCAGTTCAGCTCTATTTACCATCAACGTGATAAACCTATTATATTGATCACAATGAGATGAGAATGGATAAAGCTCTGCAACGTGAAACAAGCAAAAAATAATTACTCCTTGATGTACTCTAAAACAGGTGGAACAACAAATAGATAAAGCTTGCACATTATGAATTGTGAAAGACATGAGTGGAAACTGGAATCACAGCGGAAGATGAAAGCTTACTTTTTGCAGTCGTAAAACTCTGGCTCCATTTTAAAATCTCGAAAGTTCACACTGAAATCAAAATGCACGTGGAAAGCTCCAGCGAGAAGGATGGAAGAGCTTTTCAAATCGCTCTGCTTTGAGCAGGCATCGTCAGGTTCAGCACGTCCCCTGGATGTGGATAAAATGTAGAAAATATAAATGAGAGCCCATGTACATAAACATAATTTGGGATTTGCAAGCCAGGATGAAATGAAACAAGACAGGTTCATTTTCGACTAGCATGAGGTCTAACAACAATAATAATGTTCTCTTATGATGTTTTATACTCTTGTAGGAAACATAAGTGTGGTGGAAATACTTAGGTGATCCCAACTCAAACTACTGCTTGTAAATTATTATTGCAGCAAAATATTAATTGTCTTGAAATTTAAAACAGAAAAAATGACTCCAAATTATAATTAGTGGAATCAATTGTATACTTAAAAAAGGCAGAGCAGATTAACGTTGTGGTTTACATTGTTGTTTTATATAATTACTGTTATGATAGGCATCTTTCAGAAAATTGAGCATTTCTGATTGTCGGATTCTGTTCATTTGTTATTACCTCTGCCACCGAAGGTGAAGAAGGTTATGTTTTCAACCCTCTCTGTCTGTGTGCAGGATATCTCAAAAAGTTGTGGATGGATCCAAATCAAATTCGGTGGGCAGGATGGGTGTGTGACATGGACGAACTGATTAGATTTTGGTGAAGATCCGGATCCGAATGCAATAACTTAAAAGTGATTCTTCACCATTGAGAGAAGGGGCGAAACTAAGATGTAGCACAATTTCTCAAAAAGTTGTGGACGGAATCAGATGAAACTTGGTGATCAGATTGGGTGTCTGACCACGACAAATTGTTTCGATTTTGGTGAAGATCTGAATCCGTACATGGATACGATGATTCTTTAATTTTTAAAGTGATTCTTCACCAATGCGAGATCGGGCCAAAAATGATATGTAACATGATATTTCAAAAAATGTATTGGGCCTGATATTTTCTCGTGGATCAGGCAATGTGGCGTAGGTATGTGCTCTACCGAGTGCCCTTTTAGTTTTGATGTGTGTCTGTTCACTCCAACACTATCCGAGCAACGGGACTTCTGGAGTTTTTCCAGCTGGAGCGTCCACCCCATGCTCCCCAACTAATTGTGTTGCCTGCCCTGGTTCCCATCGTGGGGTTCTTCCTGGCAACCACATTGCCCTCATGGCACTCACACTAAACTCTGAGCTTCAAAACTCATATGACCTCCTGGCATTTCTGGCTACTCTCAGTCACTCATGAGACACCAAGGTTTGGTGCCTTATGTAAAAAACTTTCCTCATTACTGTTGGGCCACACTTCCAGCATTCAAACTAAACATATACACTCCCCCTATTAATTTATTCATTTCAACTACCAAATTGCCATGTCCAATTCCAACAGCTTTGTAGCTTCCATTTTCAAATCCCTCTAACCCCCGTTCACATGTACACCAATGAGAGAATCCCTCCCAGAGGGGAATTGGTCTCACACAACTAGTCATACCACCCATTCCCCACACCATGCACACCAAATATTTTATCATTCACATTTTCCCCACACTCACACATCAACACATTTCGATTCATTCTCCACTCATCCAAACTCTTGCCAGAACATAAAAAGAGAGGACGAGAAAGGCACATGCTAATGTTATTGTCAACAAATTAAAATCAATTTCAACCACTTGAATTTCCCAACTTCAAAATTTCAAAAATTTTCTGAAATTTCCTAAGTTGCCTTTCATATTATAAAATTTCAACACAAATTTAAAATGATCCGACATCCCCTCTACTCTCTAGCACCAGTCAGTCCATTCCTGACACTGCCTCTTGCCACTTCAGAAAGCTCTCCAGTCCTGAGCCATGCTCACAGCTCCTCTAGTCATACGTACTGTGCATACATTGGGAGCATCCTTCAGTGTAATGATAAGCATTTTAATGAAAATTCAGGATTTCTGATGTCGGATTCTGTTCATTTGTTATTCTCTTTCTGATGGTGCTTTTCTATTGGCTCCAGGGCCTGACAGAAATGCCCATAGAGGCCCCCACTTTTCCTCTAAGGCTTGTGAGTCTGACACCACTCTGTGCAGCAGCCCCCTCATTTACTCATCTGCCGATGGTCAGGCAAATGGTGGCCGCAGGTTGCCGGAATTTCCCCCCCCCCCACCCTCTTTCCTAGTAAGCTCTCGGAGCTAAATCCGTGTCCCAGCCGAAATCACTACGGGGTTCTCCTCTATTTACCCTCTGCAGTCTATCTAGAGTCGAGTGATCCTTCACTATCTTTCGCCAATAAGACATTGGTGTGAGAGCTGCGACACTGCCTGCAAGAAAAAAAAATGCAACCCCTCATGCAATTATGTTATACTACCAAATAGGGGATAGAGGTGGGAGAGGGGATTGAGGGGAGGGAGGAGACAGAGAAGTGAAGGGGTTGGCAGAGCTCGGAGGGCCGAGGAAGAGGGGAAGAACGGAGAAGTGGGGGGGGGAGAGCAATGCCTCACAAAACGTCACTATACACTCCAGGAGGGAGGGAGGAGCGGAGGAGAAATTAGAAAGGGGGGTGGGGTGGTAGTGTGAGTGAAGGCGTTCCCAGCTTGTGTTCGGTGTCAGGTCATTTGGTAGTGCCTTCAAGTCAGGTCAGGCTAGATTAGATCTGTGACTGACTGCAGGTACCATGTAAAAAATCTGTATTAATCTGCATCATGGTCGGGTTGTTGGTTACTAAACCGTCTTCCGCACCAGGTTTCCTGGTGAAGATGGTGTATGGATATGGACACCCAGCAGGATTAAAAGCAAAACCTGTCAAAGGGTGGAGGTTCTCCTTGTGAGTAAACTTCCTGGGTCAGATTGCGGTGGTGTGTGGAAGTGTGGGGCTCAGGTGTCATCCACCAGATAGCAGTCTCCTTGGGTTAACTTGAGGCGGTCACTTCAGTTGGGTGCCTGGAATGCCATTTACCAAAGAGAGGATGATCACCTGTCTCTGGTATCATCTGAGCTCCAGCATTTGAACATCGGTATTGCAGAACTCTCTGAGGTTTGGAGACCGGATAGTTGCGAGATCACGGCGGGTGGTTACACCTACTATTGGTCTGGTTACTCTGATTGTTACCATGACCAAGGAGTTGCTGTACCTGTATCCAATAAATTGACTCCAATGATAATTGAGGTAACACCGGTCATCGATTATGAGACTCAGGATTTGTCACTCATTGGGTGTCATTTCCTGGGCCTCTGTATATGCTCCAACTGAAGCGAGTCTTCTCTCCAGAAGAAAGCATTCCATGTCGTGCTCGAGTCTGTGGTTGATTAGTTCCCCAATGGAGATACTCTTCTCGTCTTGGGGCATTTCATTGCATCCGATGACACTGATAGGGATGGATATGAGACTTGTGTTGGTCCCCATTGGTGTGGAACTGTGAACCAGAACAGCAATAACTTCCTGGGCTTTGCAAAAAGTTGTGGAATTAGGGTGGCTGGTTCATGCTTTCAGCGCCCAAAGGCTCATCGGTGGAGTTGGTATTCCAATTCTGGTGATGTGGCAAAGGAGATTGATTGTGTTCTTCATCCCAACTTCATCATCCCAACTGACTGAAGGAGGGGCCTCTTTATTCTTCTCTGGAAAGGGAAGGCTAATCACCAGAACTGCAACATCTTCCGAGAGGTGGCAATGCTCTCAACATTGGGCAAAGTCTTTGCTCCTCAATTTAGTGATGGGGTTCGCCACCATCTGCTTGAGCACCCGCACCCAGAGGAGTAGGGCTTTGCATCAAAGAAGTTATCGATTGACCGCATCCTTGTTCAACGAACACAGATGAGATTTGCAGCAGGGGCTGCTTGCAGCCTAAGTTGATCTCTGCAAAGCATTTGATTTAGTTAATGGGGATGCCCTCTGGAGGAATCTTGGTCTTCATGGGGTGCCACTAAAACTGATCAATCTGATGCCTGAACAATACTCTGGAGCTGAGAGTGCTGTGATAGATGTGAGGGTTCCATCTCTGACTTATTTCCAGTTGTTACTGGAGTTTGTCAGGAATGTTTGCTGGCCTCCACACTTTTCAGCCCTTGCATGGACATGGATTCTGGGGAGGATATCAGAGAAATCAAGCTGCGTTGCATTGATTGGGAGTGTCAAGATTTCTGATCTTGATTTTGTTGATGATGCAGTCATCTTTGCAGAGACTCTGCATATCCTTTTGGGGGCCCTCAAGGTCCTGAACGAGGAGTCGGAGCCACTGGGATTACGGGTTTCCTGGGTCAAAACCAAGATCCAGGCTTTCACTGACATATTTGGTGCTGCTATCTTGTTTGCACCTGCTTGTCGTGAGGATGTTGAGGTCACAGAGATATTCACTTACATTGGCAGTGATATTCTTGTCTCCACTGACTGTGAGCTGGAGGTCAATAGACATTGGGTTGGGCTTGGGGAGTCATGCATTCACTGTATCTTGGGTGTAGCGCTGTCCTTACCTGTGCAGGAGGATGAAAGCCCAAGTGTTCAGGACCTTGTTGCTTCCAGTCCTGCTCTATGGATGTGTCACTTGGACCATGACCATTGATCTAAGATGGAGACTTAACTCCTTCAGTACCAAGTCTCTTCATACAATCCTTGGTCATCCCTGGTTGGACTTTGTGTCCAATGAGCGGTTGCTAAGAGAGACTCAGTGAAGATTTGTTAAGTGTATAGTTCATGAGCATCAACTGCGGCTCATTTTTCTGATGCTGATCCTGCTCACCAAATTCTCTCAGCAAGGGAGTCTCGTGATTGGCGGCCAACAGGCTGACCACACGCTTCCATGTTGCAGCAGGTTGACCAGCATCTCAAGGAGAGGGGATGGTCGGACGGAGGTCCCTGAAGTACCGGCGGAAAGTGGAGTCTCTTGGGTTACCGAAGCAGTCTTATGGACTATTGGGCACACTCCTGGATGGATCGCCACTCCGACACAGGATACTTGAATGGCTCAATCGTCCCAGCCAGCAAGTTCTAATTTTACTGACCTCGGAAGGGTGACAGGCTGAGTCAACTCAACCTGGTATTAATTCAACGGCCAAGCGGAATTTGAACTCATGACCCGAGGATCTCAAGCCCACCACCTTTTCAATTAAGCCAACACCAGGCATAAAAATCACGAGCCTAATACGCAAATGTGTGTTTTTCATGAAATAGTGTGAATTTTAGCTTGTATGAAGCAAAACAACACATATTACACAATAAAACTTATTCACGCAAAAACAGGTCTAATTTGCCAACACAAGCATTTTTATCAACACATCAAGATGTTCTTATATTTTAATAAGGAAAACACACTTCCCTTGCACTTGCCACAGTATAACGCAGCATATTCCATCCACTTACTCTGACAATCTAAGCACTTGCATAAACCCACTTATAAAAAAAAATCCATTAACAAAAAATGAAAATTGGATTTCCATTCCACAAACGAAAATGAGACAATTTAATTTTAAAACTAATCAAATTGTCTGACTTTTGTGACCCATCCATACTCATAAAGATCGCCGTTTTGTGACATTGGCATGTATAATTTGAATCAAAGCGGTTATTCGAATATAAATTTGGATATGCAAAATTGCCGAAATGATATTCTACATTTGTGCACACGTTCACGCAGAATTAACTTATTGGTAGTTACTTGCTTAACTCGAACCATCTTCTGTTAACATAAAAGCTATATTTCTCACAAAACCTGGTCAGTGAACTTTAACATGATGCAGAGCGATGCAGCGGGTCCCTCAGCAGGTGTGCAATGTCACCCACGGGAAACAAGCCAAGAAAGGCAACACCTTTTATAAATGTGAAGTTCTGCAAAATGAAACAGCTACTTTCCATTTCACGTTTGTGGGTCTTGTAAAAAATCCACCGCAGCCTCTCGACTTGATCAAATTAGGTCAAAGTTGAGTCACTTGTCGAATGGCATTCCAAATGGCAGCTAAAAATACTCCGCTTATGCAAAACGTAAGGGAAGCAGAACAGCAAAAATTCCACTTCACAGCTGCAAAATATTCAATGTGCTGTATTTCTTTAAAATACAACCAAAAGTCTCATTGGAATTTATATAGGGTGCGGATGGGCTGAATGCCGCAAAATATTATTTATTATGACGAATAATCGCTCGCCCAGCCAAACACATCCCCCATTTTTCTGGTACGGCCACTAGGCGGTTATTGTGTGATTTCCATAGCTTAGAATCATCATCAAATTTGCTTAAAATGATCATCCATATGGGAATTAACCCTTTTGCACTTCGTTTTTTACATGGAGTTGGTCGATAGCTAGCCAACTCCTTGTGAAGGATACCGAGGGATCTTTAACATCCACAATCCAATACCAGCAGATGGGATGGCCACCCAACATGCATTCGAGGGAAAGCACACACACCAATGCCTATTATTTTATTTTTGTAATGGCCTGAGCGATGATGTTCATATCAGAGACCAATGGTATATATTGCATGCAAATCATAGTTCCAATTGTTCTTTTGAGAGGTATACTTCCATATGTACTCCCTATCATGCCTGGTGTTGGCTGAATGGTTAGGGTGGTGGGCTTTGGATCCTCGGGTCCTGAGTTCAAATCCCACTCAGCCGTTGAATTAATACAAGGTGGAGTTAACTCGGCCTGTCCTCCTTCCGATGTCAACAAAATGAGTGCTAGCATGCTGGTATACTGTGTCGGAGTGGCGACCCATCCAGGATTGTGCCCAATAGCCAAGGAGACTGCTTAAGCAGCACCAACGCTCTGCACAGAGTATGGTCACAATCTCCTCCTCCTACTCCCTATCGTCCTTTCAGTATTGGTAATCCCAATGTTACGTCACACAATGATCCCAATGTTACATCACACAATCCGTCAAATTTTGAAAAATGAGCTTTCAAAGTAAAAGAAAGACTATTCAGTGGTTGTCTGCAGCAAAGTCCAAACAGTTTCATGCGATGATTGGGGCATTTCGAAATAACTGAAAGAGCCTTGAAATGACCACAAAATGAGATGAGCACCGAAGAGCCGCAAACTCCGGAAGTAATGCAGCTGGGTCATTCCATGCCAACTTACCTAAATTTCAAAAACCTCCCCAGGTCACCTCCTCAGATTTTGCTGGACAAATTATTAAATGTAGATCTATATGGCTCTAGACACCATGCAAAAGATTAGCTTTCAATTCCGCATAGTTTAAAAAATATCTATCTCGAGAGACCTTTGAAATTTTGCCCTAAAAATGACAAATGTGAAAAACGCATTTTTTTTCAACTTCAGGGGCTTATAATTTTATAATGGACTCCTCTAGAAAGTTAATATTGCAAATATTTACGAATTGGCATCCAAAGTTTTCAATTATGGCATCAGATAGCGTCTGGGATGCATATGTCTCACTCTATAGGAAGCTAAAAATTGCTTTTGGGCCAAAACGAGCTAAAATAAGGTGATAGTAGCCCTCCTGAAAATATGGAACAACATAGAATTTGTTCCTCTAAACACAGTGATTATAGGGTCATTATCTATCCATAGATACATTTTTTGGGGATAATACAGTTACGTGATGAATTATCAAAGTTTTACATAAGCCCTTGCCTCCGAGGGCTCTAAAATGGACCAATTTTGTCCCTTGTTTGACCATGTGGCTAGGGGTTTAGGATCTTAAATTTTTTTCTTTGCCTCATATAAGATGTGTCTACTGACCGAATAATTTTATCTAATGCCCATGGCTTCATATTAAAATAATGATCGCCTGGGAGGTGTTGGGGTTTCTTCAAAATGAATTATCTCTTCATCAATTATCTGAGGGTACACTTTAGCTTGCAGCGGGGCCAACACATTTGCTGTTTTAAGGGGCATCTGAGTTGCATTTTTTATTTTATCCTGTACTTCTTGCTAGCTATGTTTTTAGCCTGCCAATTTGGTTTTCTCCTCCCGATCCTTGCATTCCTAGTTCCACATCAAAAATGCCTTCCAATTTACCTCTTTAGCCATTCTCCTTCTTTTCTCCCTTTGTTCTAATTCTCTTTTTAAATTCTCAATCCTACTTTTCAAAGTTACCCTTTTCTGAGAACCCCTTTCTTTCCCACTCTGTCCACTTATACCACAAGTCAACATCACATATTGATTCTCTCCCATAATTTTCAAGCATGCACCAAATCAGCATACCTTTTGCAGATACACTTTCCTGAGTCACTTTCCTAAGGCAGTTACCCATTCTCACAAACGTACTGCAAGAAATTCAAACAAAACCGCACTTAGTACAGTCTGCAACTAATGTAATTCAATGCAAATATAACTATACAAATATCAAACAAGACCACACTTTGTGCAGTATGAGAATCAATGCAATTCAATGCAAATACAATGATACAAATACAAACAAGATACAAATATAACCAGACAAGAGCTCGACACAAAACAATACACAGCTTTTTTCAATTCCAACTTCAACCACGAGCTGGAAGCACACATTTCCAATTCCAACTCCTCGTTGGAAACAATTCCAATTCCAACTCCTCATTGGAAACACCAAATCCAATTCCAGCTCCTTGTTGGAAACACCAAATCTAATTCCAACTCCTCGTTGGAAACAACAAATCCAATTCCAACTCCTCACGGGAAATAATTCTAATTCTAACTCCTCATTGAAAATACCAAATCAATTCAGGCAAACACCGATACAGTGACGGCATACACACACAATGGACCTTTTCATCTGACTCGGGAATCCAACACTTAAGCAGTATTTTTCTCTTGAGATAAAGGACTTTAACCTACTCAAAAAATAAAGGACTTTAACCTACTTCAAAAATGGCTCAAATTTTGTTCAGAGCAAGTTAACCCTTCAAACAAGGGAAGAGGCACACAGTGAGGTCACAGCATACGATCCCAAGGTATTTCAAAAGACCCCTCACCTCTGATCTGTGAGCTCCTGCTTACCACCAACTTATTCTACAACCACGTTCCACTGGGTCATAATGTTCCTGCTTGGATTGCCAAATTGTGGAAGAATACTCGACTCCTCTTGTACATTTGAACTTTTAATACGTGTGCATGTGGAGAACCAGAGGAGATTCAATAACATAAAGAAGCAACACGCTCTTCCCCTGATTCTGCAATACATGGATTTTTTAGTTCTTTTATAATATGCAGGGGCATGGGGGGGGGGGGTTAAGTTCATAAGACAATGTCTGTTCATCATCGAGACAGAATGGTAACAAGACTGCAGCCCTTTTGGTGCTGAAATATATCACACATGGCCCCTTGGAAGTGGTTATTTGCTGGAGGTCAGGAGATCAGCCAAATATCAAAGGGTTGGGGAACAGTTTACAATCTGAAGTTGATAACAGTGCAAAGATACATCTGCGCATTACTAAACACACATTCCATTGACTGCAGCCTCCAGCCAGACTTTCAGATGCCAATATAATTGTTTATATATGAGAATCCCTAAGCTAAATAAGATACATGTTTGAGTACACAGATGCAAGATACATGTTGTATTTGAATACATTTCCCATTAAAGGGTGATAACGATACATTGTTCTCCATGCTAAAAAAAACATTGACTTTTTCAAGGTAATTATCAATCAAGTTTAATTGGCAACATTTTAGTCTTTTATCACCCTTAAACCGACTATGACAATTTTGGAGAAATTTGCATCCACACTTCCAACAAACAATCACAATGCAAAACAGTTTCACATTGAGCAGACTAACAGCAGACACAATGAACAAATACAGAAATTAAAAGACTTAATTCCACAAACATACTTTACACATGTTCCTTCTTGGAGGACTCAAACTCTTTTAGCATGCAGGGACTGTTTCCCTTTTTGTTGGCAGACTTCAGCCCCTAGTTTATGTGGATGTCATCCCCTAATTGCCTCGGACCTGAGTCTGTTTTTTGAGGTGGATTCTAACTCCTTCTTAGGCCTTATGTATAAAGTTTGTCCTTTGTACACCTTTCCAATTAATGGAGCACTTACCCATTAGTTGAGAGATGCAGCATCTGACCTGAAGTGAGTGCAAACACCTTCCCAATGAATTTCAAAAAGGCTCCCTCACCTCTAGTTCATGGCCACTTGTGTTTGCTGTCACTCCAGACAGCGCCATCTGTCCCTGCTCCTCTGGGGTTTGTGCTCCTGCCTGGCTCGTCAATTTGTCATGGAATAAACTTCAATTTCCATTCGGGTTCAGCATACAAAAGATAATCTTTAATACGTGATTGTGGAGAGGGTACACAGAATAACATCAATGAACTTCTCTAAAGTAAATGTTCCAGTCCAGCTCTTTTATACCCAAGCAGGGACGAGTATTAGTACAGAGGGTAAGATAAGAAATAGCTGTGGTCAGCCTTTGTTTTGGAAAAGTAGCTTGCTCCAGGCTTCAAATCAAGGGTGAAATTTGGGTCCATTCAATTGGAAAGGAAAATGAGTGGAGCAAAATAAGACCATAATAAGTACCAAGTGGTCCAAGCAAAGTTAGACGATAATCAGCCGATGAGAAGAAAGCACAAACAATTACTTATGGCCCAAAGAGGAGAAAACAGGCTTTCAGCAGTAATAAAATTCAAAAACTGCCCAGAGCGACCAGTTACTCCTGCATATTACTTGCGCTGATAAGGATAAACAGCGCATTCATCAGATTCTCAGTGGCCTTCAATGGTGCTACAGGCTGCTTTAATGCCCTCTTACAAACACAGCCATGTTCTTCTCTATTTTTAAGTTGTGAGTTTAATCAGAATATATAAAAGTTGTATGATTCATGTCGTAATTTATGTACTCTGTCTGGAACTCATGTGACGTTTCAAGATAATTACAGAGTTTTATTAAATTTACGACACAGCAAATCATTATCACAAAAGCAGATACATTTTATGCAGAAAGTGAATGTAACAGAGGACATGGATAATTATGTTTCCAATGGAATCCTCTCCACCATAGCATATTTCATAAGTTTAATATATTTTGTTTTGTGGGCAAGAATGCCTTTATTATCAGACCAATTACAGATGTTGAAAGAAGAACTCTACCTCAACATATGCATGCAAAGTTTCATGCTGCTCAGTTTCATGGTTTTGTGGTTGTGGAGGAGACCCACACACCGACACACAAACACACACACCCTCACATACACGCACACACATTTGTTAATATAGATGAGCATAACATTTTGTACACATTTGAATGGACGGCCATTTTTTTCCTGGATCATCTCTCCATAAGGAGCACCACCGTACTCCATGATAACAGCTTGTTTAACTAAATAGATGGCTGCAAGTGCAATAAAACAATATAGGCTTAATTATTAGAAACCAAAAATGTAATATGAAGCCACCTCCATAAGGTATGTGTTTTACTCAAAATAATCCAGCCATTATTGCAATAATAATAATAATAATAATAATAATAATCTATCCATAATTCCAGCAATCTCCGTGTGTCAGTCTGTGACCGCTGTTTCTCGACAACCACTGGTCCGATCTAATTGAAACTTGCCAGGTATATTGCTGGGGACCTGAGTATGTGCCTTTTCAAGGTTTGATATTAATCGGACAAGTGGCTCCCAAGTTATGGCGATTTATTTACCAAACCAATGACAGGACACGTTGCTGCGTAGGCGTGGCCGATGGGGAAAGGGCGCCATTTAGTTACCAATGACAGGACACGTTGCTGCTTAGGCGAGGCCGTTTTGGAAGAGATCCTCACTTACCAATGACAGAACACGTTGCTTGGCGTTTTGCACCCAGCGCGTTCCCCATTATGGGTTACAACGTAAGGATTCCGGATAGTGATGACTTACTGTATTCTAATAATTTCTCGATTTCTTATGCGCATTTATACATAAACACAATGCCCCAATACGTCGTCGTTTACGAAAGTGAAGGAATGGCCTGTGTGGTTGTTTGAAATATATATATTTTTTTGCACGTACGGCCACGCACATACGGCACGCATGTACGGCCACGCATGTACGGCCACGCATGTACGGCACGCACGTACGGGCAGCAAGAGTGAAGGAACGGCCTGTGTAGTTGTTGTTGTTTCTGGCACGCGGTTTGAAAGTTTTTTGCACGTATGGCCATGCACTTACGGCCACGTACGTACGGGCTCGCAAGAGTGAAGGAACGGCCTGTGTGGTTGTTGTTTCTGGCACGCGGTTTGAAAGTTTTTTTTTTTTTTGCACGTACGGCACGCACGTATGGCCAGCACGTACAGGCACGCGAGAGCCGAGGAACGGCCTGTGTGGTTGTTGTTTCTGGCACGGGTTTGAAAGTTTTTTTGTTTGTTGTGTTGTTTGCACGTACGGCCATGCACGTATGGCCACACACGTACGGGCACGCGAGAGCGAAGGAACGGCCTGTGTGGTTGTTGTTTCTGGCATGCGGTTTGAAGGTTTTTTTTGCACGCACAGCCACGCACGTACGGCCACGCACGTACGGGCATGCACTAGTAATAATAATATCAAGAGCGAGAATTGCTTTGCAATACATTTCCCCTCCCGGTGAATATTCGGGAGATAAAAATTACTTTGCATTTAACGCATGCTCGAGCAGATACTGGAAACAAAATGAAGAAGAAGAATCTCTATAGTCCACCTTGTTTGGTTCTATTCAGCAAATTGTCAGGGAAAGCAATTTTCATTGAATGATATCTTTTGTAGACAAGAAACCAATAAAGACAATGAGGATACTTACCGGAGATAAAAAGAAATTAGTTTGTTTTAATGCACGCTTGGACCGATATCGGAAACAAAATGAAGAAGAAGAACTTTTCTAACCCACTGTGTTCCGTTCATTTCTTGTCTTTGCCTATTTCATATTAAAAATAACCCAATGTACAGACATGAAGCAAAAATATGCTTACAGGTTACGTGCACATACAATACATTGTGGTTTTATACCTGGGATCATTCCAATTGCACTGGGCCATGGACGATCTATCAAGCCTGATGCCTGCCAATCTGTGCTGCTTCATGCACTGGCAGTGCATGATTTCATTGGAGTGGAGTCTGAAATTTTTTTATTAGGATGGAGTCTGACATGTGTATGTCCTGATAAAAAAGGACAGCACTTTTTGCACACAGAGTTTGACAGTTGGGTATTCTGTGTGAAGGACCATGCTCCAGAAATGGTGATCATCTGACTGAAATTCAGGCCACAAAATATCATTTGTCTGAAGCTCAACGATTTCACTCTCCAGTTTTGCATGGTCAGAACTGAGGTCTGTGATTTTCTCTACCCTTCTCAATACGGTTGTAAAAGACAGCTGTCCTCCTTTTACTTGTCTGCAGAGCATTATTTCTGCGGAGCCCAAAAAGCATTCTTCAACAATCTTTGCATCAGTGAAAGCATTATTTTGTCTCGCTAAAATTCAAGCAATTTCAAAAGAAGCAACTGCAAAACTCTCGCCAACAGACCTCGATCTCTGAAGTAATTTTTGCTGGCCTTCAAGCAAAGCAGCGAGTTACTCGATTTTATTTTTCTGGAGGTTACCACCAGGTGGGTTCAAAAGTGATTAACCATTAAAGTTGGCAAATATGTTTTTGTGTAATTGTGCTCAAGGTTGTTGCACTTAAAAGCAGAACATGACTGCTGACAAATTAAACAAACTGGCTTCATGCCAGATTCTTTCAGCACAAAAAAAATCTCATCCATCCATTTTTCTTGAAATTTTCTGTTTTCTGCTTCCAAAGCACACACCTCTCCTTTTTTGTTTGGCTGTGGCTTTGTGCCTGTGTCTGCGACACCACTCCCTTTGTCCTCTTCATTTTCAACAGTATTGGCTCTTTTATCTTTTTCACTGTTTGATTTTCCATTTAATAACCGATCCATTTTTTTCTTCCACTTAAGCTAGCATAATTTTTCTCTGTCAGGGCTGATATTGTGCCTTGCCCACACATACTCTTCTTCAATGTGGTTAACTGGGCTGCAAGCATAATTGTTTGTGTTCTGCCACCTGATATAGTTGCGTTACTTTTATGCTTCACGATAGAATACTCATTTTAAACCATTGGGACACTGGTCAATTCACATTTGTGTGTTGTCATTGGTCGCACGTTATATGCTGCACTTTAGGCCACCAGTGGCTCGTGAGCCTTGCAATGAAGAAAACTAATCGAGACTGTCCAGACTTTCCCCAATGGATGACAGTGTTTCTCTTCTTTTCATCCACTCAGACCTAGATACCATGCCCACAGCACTCTCGATGTACTCACACCACTCACACTGGTGCACATGCACGTACACACACCACCGGTAGGATTCTCGATCCATATGTTACCCTCCTGGTTGCTAAACTGCTACTTCTCTGCACCAAGAATATGTGTGGCCAAGTAGCTGGAAAAGACCGACTTCTCCACCAGATGGTCACACTCATCCGCCAGGATTCCTGACTATGAGCCGTCATCCAGTTGTTCCTCCCTCTGGGACTGCAGGCACTCCACCACATCAGCCTCTGCAGTTCCAGACACACACTCATCTCCATATCTTATAGCTCTGAGGTGGATATTAAACTCTCTACCGCTCTCCCCATGGTGTCGGCCACACTGCACCACATGATCTCCACTGTACAAACCGCCATGCTGTGTATGCTGCTACATCCCATTGTCTGCTCCACTTTGTGGCACCACTTGCTCACCCTCTCTCTGTTCCATTCACCCTCTCATTTGCTTAAGGTCATCTTCCATCTGCTTGGAAATCAGCAATCATTACCACTCAGCATAAAAAGGTGCAAAAACATATCCCTGCAACTCAATACCAATCAGCCTTCGCCCAATCATCAGCAAGGAAATTGAATCCATCATCGCTTCAGACATAAAATCCTTCCTCTTCTCCAATGGCTTGATTTCCGAGCATCAATTTGGATTCAGACCAGGTAACTCTACCCTGGATATGCTGCATCTGCTCTCCCAATAATGGATGGAGATCCTCAATGACAGACATTAAATCAGAGCAATCTTCCTAGATATATCGCGTGCCTTCGATATGGTCTGGCACCCTGCCCTGCTCACCAAGATCTCTTCCAATGGTATCCAAGGACATCTCCACTTCTATATCATAGACTTCCTCTCCTGTTGCAGGAAACATGTGGCCCTTAACGGAGTTCTCTCATCCCCTCTTCCTGTCCAGGCTGGAGATCCTCAAGGCAGTGTTCTGGTATCTGTTCTTGTACTTGTTTTCATCAATGATCTCTCTGACTCTGGAAAATCATCTTGATCTCTTTGCTGATGACTCCACCCTCTGCTGTACCAATTATCATGCCTCAGATTGGCAAGCAGCAGCTTCTTCACTCTCTACAGATCTGGATAAAATCACAAACTGGTCCAAGACATGGAACATGTCTATAAATCCTGGCAAATCTCACACTCACTATGTCTCTCCAAAAGGACCGTCTGG
>CM068953.1:200699840-200713947 GCA_035128595.1 Eptatretus atami
TAAAGCAGGCCGAACGCCTCACTAGCCAGCCGAAGTTACCTAAAGCCTGCCGGAAGGCCTCTTGCACCTGGCTCACGTGCCGCGAAGCGCTTCGCATTCCGTCCTCTCGCCTTCCAGAGCGCGCTGCACCCGTCTTTGCCTTCCAGGAGTGTGTGCACTTGTCTCGCTGCCAGGAGCGCTGCTGCACCCATCTCACCTACCAGGAGCGCTGTGCAGCCCGTCTGACCTGCAGGAAGTGCTCTGCACCCATCTCCGCCTGCCTCGCTTGCTCCTCTCCTTTTCAGGCTCTCTTCAGGCCCATCCACCAAAGTGTTCCAGTCTACTCAGTTTTTTGAGGTTTTATCTTTCTCTCTCTTTTGTTATTCTTCTCAAATTCTCAATTCTACTTCGACTGAAAGATCCCTTCTACAGGAAACAATTCAACTTTTGTTTCTCAGTCCACTCGCCATATTTTTAAATCCTTTGACGAAACTCTACCCTAGGTTTTGTTCATGTACTCGCCTTGACCCTTAGGTGGGTTGCATTCCTCGTCCCTCCTTTTGATGCTGGGTCTCCCCATTGTCGCAAACACTCGTTAGCGCTCCGCCAATATTATCTTTTTTACAATCCGCTGCAAGGATTTGTCAGCGCTCCCTTTTTCTAAATTCACTGTGAGCACTTTGCAGCCGCTCCCTTCTCGATCTTTTTGCAGCGAATTAAACCTTTTGGTCACTGACTTTCTAACCTTTGACCAACTAAACCGTGCCTCATCAACAGGCCCTTTGGCCGCCTCCTCCCTCGACTCGTACTTTCTTGACTCAGTGTCATATTTTTGCACTCCTCCCTCGCCTCTTGACCTCGTGACCCTAACCTCCCGCCCTCCTCCCCTCTTGATCTCAGCGATCAATCTTTCTGTATCGCCGCATTGCCTCTCACGATTTTACATAACTTGGCAATCTCACCGTCTGCACAACGTTGATCAAACATCGATTGTGTTTATCAAAGACATTACCAAGATGTTATCCTATCTTAGACTCCTTATTTCTTAACCATAAACTAAAAAAATAACAACCAAATAACAAACAATGTTCTTCTATTTCACCCAACAAACAGCCTGGTATATTGCTTCCATTTAAGTTTTTCGGTCAAGACTGCTCACCCTCCGTTGGGAGCTTGTCTGCCTGGGCAGAAACGTGTTCCACCACAGAGACCCTTTCTCACTTTTGCTCTCATTGGCGCTTCACTCACACAACCAGGCGCAACGCACTGTCAACGTGGCTGGAGGTGTCAATCCGCTCCTCGTCGCCATCTGTTGGTGGAGTGTCCCTGCTAACCTCAAGACAGTAAAAAGAGAGTTCACATCACAAGCGCTTATTCAGCTAAAAACAAAGACACGTCCTGGTGCACAGAAGGAGGTCTCCACTCCAATTATAATCGAGTCGAAGCTTAACTCTACTGATTGCAATATTATATGTATATTGCGATACCCGTGCACAAGCACGGATAGCAGCTACAACATAGCTTGGTTGCAGACGACGACAGACCGTACCCCCACGCCGGGGAATGCAAACAATACGCATTGTGGCAAAATGCAAGCTGGGACAATGGAACGCGAAGACTTCCCACGCATTGTCGGCATGTCCGCTAAGTGCCACAGCAATTTCATAGATCGGGTTGTGACGGCAAGCCGAGTTTTAGAGTGCAAGCTTGGTATTATAATAGAAGATATGCAGTTTCACCGGTGTGTCTTGAAATAACAGATGAACTTTTGTGGCCGCTTTTAGTTGCAACATAGAAAGATATTTGCTCTGTTTTGGAGCTTGCTTTATTTCCCCAGGAAAGGGCTGTCTGGGGGGAGATATTGCGGGCTTCAGCGAGATGATCATCCAGATCGATAAGTTTTGCAAGGTAAGAGAGTGTGTGTATTCTGCCCTTTCCTAGTTTTCCCACACATATATTCTATTCAATTATTTGCCAAAGCACTAAAGCAAGTCTAATTGCATTTTACATTATTATAAATCAATTAACCAGATCCATTTTCCACAAGTGCTCTGCACACCATCTCACCTGCCAGGAGCGCTCTGCACCGCTTCGCCTCCCAGGAGTGCTTGCGCTCGTCTCGTCTTGCGAGGAGCGCTCTCGCAGCCATCCCGCCCCTACAAGGATCACTCTGTACCCGTCTCTCGCCTGCATGGCAGCAACTCGCACCCGTCTCCACTGCCAGGAGCACTCTGCACCCGTCTCGACCTGCCAGGAGCAAGCTGCACCTTGTCTCAACTGCCGGCGAGCACTCTCACCCGTCTCGCTTGCCAGGAGCAATCTGCAACCTGTCTCAACTGCCAGGGAGCACTCTGCACCCGTCTCGCCTGCCAGGAGCAATCTGCACCTGTCTCAACTGCCAGGAGCACTCTGGACCCGTCTCGACTCAAGGAGGCTCTGCCACCCGTCTGACTGCAAGGAGCATGCTGCCAGAGTTTCACCGCGACGAGTGCTCTGCACCTGTCTACCAGCCAGGTAGTGCTGTCCACCTGTCTCGCCTGCCGGGAGCGCTCTGAAACACATCTCGTTAAAGGAAGCGCGTCTGCACCTGCTAGAAGGAGCACAATGCACCCGTCTCGCCTTACTAGGAGCACTCTGCAACCTCTGCCAACTGCCAGGAGCGCTCTGCATCCATCTCGCCTGCGTGGAGTGCTCTGCACCTGTTCTCGCCTGAGCAGAGTGCTCTGCCGCCATCTTGCGCTGCAAGGAGCACGATGCCTGCCAGAAACAATCTGTACCCCTCTCGCCTGTTGAAGAGCGCTCTGCTCCCGTAGACTGCCAAGAGCACTCTGCACCATCTAACCTCGATGAGTTCTCTGCATCCACATTTCCTGCGGAAAGCTCTGCACTCGTCTACCTCACAGAGAGTGCTCTGCACCTGTCTCACTGTCGGGAGCGCTGCTGCAACAGTCTCGCCTTGCAAGGAGCGCTCTGCACCTGTCTCACTGCAAGAGGGTCTGCAACCGGCTCGGCTGCCACAAGCGCTCTGCCACCCGGCTCGCGTTCCGGACGCGCTCTGCACCCGTCTCGTCTTGCAAGGAGCGCTCTGCACCTGTCTCAACTGCCAAGAGGGCTGCCAACCGGCTCGCCTGCCAGGAGTGCAGTGCATCCGTCTTCGCCGATCAGGAGCGCTCTGCTTCCCATCTCGCCTGCAAGGAGCACTCTGCAGGCGTCTCGCCCTGCAAGGAGCGCTCTGCACCTGTCTCAACTGCCAAAAGGGCTCTGCAACCGGCTCGCCTGCCAGGAGTGCAGTGCATCCGTCTCGCCGATCAGGAGCGCTCTGCTCCCGTCTCGCCTGCAAGGAGCACTCTGCAGCCGTCTCGCCTGCGAGGATCACTCTGCACCCGTCTCACCTGCTGGGAGCGCTCTGCACCGTTCTCGTCTGCAGGAGCGCTCGGCACCCGTCTCGCGTGCAAGGAGCGCTCTGCACCCGACTCACGTGCCAGGAGGGCTCTGCACCAGTGTCATCTGCTGGAGCGCTCTGCCCCCGTCTCGCCTGATGGGAGTGCTTTGCGCCTGTCTCGTCTGCAAGAAGCGCTCTTGCACCAGTTTCCCCTTCCATGAGTGCTCTGCACCTGTCTCGCCTGCCAGGAGTACACTGCACCTGTCTCAACTGCCAGGAGCGCTCTGCACCCTTCTTGCCTGCGAGGAGTGCGCTGCACCCATCTGAGCTGCAAGGAGCACGCTGCACCGATTCTCACCTGAGAGGAGTGCTCTGCACTCGTCTCACCTGACAGGAGTGCTCTGCAGTCGTCTCACAAGCGGGAGCGCTGTTTCACCAGTCTTGCCTACCGGGAGGGCTGTTGCACAGTCTTGCCTGCCGGGAGCGCTGTTGCACCAAACTTTCCTGCCGGGAGCACAATGCACCCTCCCAGCTGCCGGAGCGCCCTAAACCCATCAAGCCTGCCGGATGTGCACTGCACCCGGCTCATGTCCTGGAAGCGCTCTGCAGCCATCTCTGTCTGGAAGGAGCGATCTGCCACCGTCTCAACTGCCAGGAGCGCTCTGCACCCATCTCGCGTGCCAGAAGCGCTCTGCACCATCTCACCTGCCAGGAGAGCTGTGCAACTGTCTCGCCGAACAGGAGCGCTCTGCACTCGTCTCGCCTGCAAGGAGTGCTCTGCACCCGTTTTGCCTGCCAGGAGCGCTGTGCACCCTTCTCGCCTGGCAGGAGCGCTCTGGAGCCGTCCCGCCTGCAAGGATCACTGTGTACCCATCTCGCCTGCTGGTAGCGCTCTCCACCTGTATCGCTACCGGGAGCGCTCTGAACCCGTCTCGCTTGCAGGGAGCGCTATGAACCCTTTTTGCCTCCAAGGAGCACTCTGGCACCCTTTTCGCCTACCAGGAGCACTCTGCACCTCTATCAACTGCCAGGAGTGCTCTGCACCCATCACACCTGCAAGGAGCATGCTGCAAGGAGTCTCACATGCGAGGAGTGCTCTGCGCCCGTCTCAACTGCGAGGAGTGTCTCTGCACACATCTCGCCTGCGAGAGCATGCTGCACCCGTCTCGCCTGCCAGAAACAATCTGCACCCACCTCGCCTGCGATTAGTGCTCTGCACCCATCTCTCCTGCCAAGTGCGATCTGCACCCATCTCACTTGCTATGAGTGCTATGCAACCGTCTCGCATGCCAGGAGCACTCTGCACCCGCCTCGCCTGCCAGGAGGACTCTGCACCTTTCAAAACTGCAGGAGCGCTCTGCACATGTCTCACCTGCAAGGAGTGCTCTGCACCCATCTGACCTGCCAGGAGCACGCTCCACCGAGTCTCACCTGCGAGGAGTGCTCTGCACCCATCTCGCCTGCGAGGAACGCTCTCCACCTGTCTCACCTGTCGGGAGTGCTCTGAACCCGTCTCACTTGCAGGGAGCGCTCTGCACCCTTTTTGCCAACAAGGAGTGCTCTGCATCCGTCTCGCCTGCCAGGATCGCTCGGCACCCGACTCGCCTGCCAGGAGCGCTCTGCAGCCATCCCCCTGCAAGGTCACTTCTGTACCATCTCGCCTGCTGGGAGTGCTCTACACCCGTCTCATTTTCAGGGAGCGCTCTACACCCGTCTCGCCTGCCAGGAGCGCTCTGTACCCGTCTCCTCTGCCAGGAGCGCTCTGCACCCGTCTCGCCTGATGGGAGCGCTCTGCACCCGACTTGTCTGCGAGGAGCACTCTTGCACCCTTTTCACCTGCCGGAGCGCTCTGAACCCGTCTCGCCTGCGAAGAGTGCTCTGCACCCGATCGCCTGCCAAGAGACGCTCTGCACCCATCTCACCTGCGATGAGGACTCTGCACCCACATTGCCTGCCGGGAAAGCTCTGCACTCGTCTCACCAGACAGGAGTGCTCTGCTCCCGTCTCACCTGCCAGGAGCGCTGTTGCACCAGTCCTGCCTGCCAGAGAAAACACTGCGCACCTTTTCCACCTGCTGGGAGCACTCTGCACCCTTAAAGCCTGCCGGAAGAGCTCTGCACCCGGCTCTCTTGCCGGAAGTGCTCTGACCCGTCTCGTCTGCAAGGAGCGCTCTGAACCCATCTCACCGCCAGGAGCGCTCTGCACCCGTCTCGACTACCAGGAGTGCTCTGCAGCCGTCTCGCCTGCCAGGAGCGCTCTGCACCCGACTCGCCTGCCAGGAGCACTCTGCAGCCATAACCGCCTGCAAGGATCACTCTGTACCCGTCTCGCCTGCAGGGAGTGCACTACACACGTCTCGCCTGCCAGGATGCTCTGCACCCATCTCGCCTGCCAGGAGCGCTCTGCACCCGTCTCGCCTGCCAGGAGCGCTCTGCACCCGTCTTGCCTGCCAGGAGCGCACTGCAACCATCTCGCCTGCCAGAAGCGCTCTGCACCCGTTTCGCCTGCCAGGAGTGCTCTGCACCCATCTCGCCTGCGAGGATCACTCTGTACCCGTCTTGCCTGCTGGGAGTGCTCTGCACCCATCTCATCTGCAAGGAGTGCTCAGCACCCGTCTCGCATGCCAGGAGCACTCTGCACCCGTCTCGCCTGCCAGGAGCAATCTGCACCTGTCTCAACTGCCAGGAGCACTCTGCACCCGTCTCGACTGCCAGGAGCAATCTGCACCTGTCTCTCAACTGCCAGGAGCACTCTGCACCCGTCTCGCCTTGCCAGGAGCAATCTGCACCTGTCTCAACTGCCAGGAGCACTCTGCACCCGTCTTCGCCTGCCAGGAGCAATCTGCACCTGTCTCAACTGCCAGGAGCACTCTGCACCCGTCTCGACTGCAAGGAGTGCTCTGCACCCTTCTGAACTGCAAGGAGCATGCTGCACAGAATCTCACCTGTGACGAGTGCTATGCACCTGTCTCACCAGCCAGGAGTGCTGTCCACCTGTCTCGCCTGCCGGGAGCGCTCTGAACACATCTCGCTTAAAGGAAGCGCTCTGCACCCTTTTGCCGAGAAGGAGCACAATGCACCGTCTCGCCTACTAGGAGCACTCTGCACCTCTGTCAACTGCCAGGAGCGCTCTGCATCCATCTCGCCTGCGTGGAGTGCTCTGCACCTGTCTCGCCTGAGAGGAGTGCTCTGCCCATCTTGCCTGCAAGGAGCACGATGCCTGCCAGAAACAATCTGTACCTCTCTCGCCTGTGAAGAGCGCTCTGCTCCCAAAAGACTGCCAAGAGCACTCTGCACCCATCTAAACTGCGATGAGTTCTCTGCATCCACATTTCCTGCCGGGAAAGCTCGCACTCGTCTCACCTCACAGGAGTGCTCTGCACCTGTCTCACCTGTCGGGAGCGCTGTTGCAACAGTCTCGCCTGCGATGATGACTCTGCACCCACCTTGCTGCGGGAAAGCTCTGCACTTATCTCACCTGACAGGAGTGCTCTGCACCCGTCTCACCTGCCGGAGCACTATTGCACCAGTCTCGCCTGCCAGAAGCGCTCTGCACCCGGCTCGTGTGCTGGAAGCGCTCTGCCATCTTAAAGCCAGCCGGAAGCGCTCCTGCACCCGTAAAGCCTGCCGGAAGCGCTCTGCACCTGGCTCACGTGCCGGAAGCGCTCTGCATCCATCTCGCCTTCCAGGAGCGTGCTGCACCCGTCTTGCCTTCCAGGAGTGCTGTGTCACTTGTCTCGCCTGCCAGGAGCGCTGTGCACCCATCTCACCTACCAGGAGCGCTGTGCACCCGTCTGACCTGCAAGGAGTGCTCTGAACCCATCTCGTCTGCCTTCGCTTGCTCTTCTCTTTTCAGGCTCTCTTCAGCCCACCCACCAAAGATGTTCCAGTCTACTAGTTTTTGAGGTTTTATCTTTTTCTCTCTTTTTTATTCCCTTCTCAAATTCTCTATTCTATCTCGATGAAACATCCCTTCTTCAGGAAAATTCAACTTTTGTTTCTCAGCCCACTCTGCCCATATTTATTTAAATCCTTTGACGAACTCTACCCATAGGTTTTGTTCATGTACTCGGCCTTTGACCCTAAGGTGGGTGCATCCTCGTCCGCTCCCTTTTGATGTTGGTTCCCCATCGAACACTCGTCAGCGCTCCCCCATATATTTTTTTTTAATCGCTGCAAGCATTTGTCAGCGCTCCTTTTTCTAATTCACTGTGAGCACTTGCCAGCGCTCCCTTCTCGTCTTTTGCAGCGATTTAAACCGTTTGTTCACTGACTTTCTTAACCTTTGACAATAAAGTGCCCTCATCACCAGCCCTTTGGCCCTCCTCACCTCACTGTATTTCTTGACTCAGTGATAATTTTGCACCTCTCCGCCCTCTTGACTCGGTGACACTAACCTCCCGCCTCTCCGCCCCTCTTGACTGGGCGATATATAATCTTTCTGTATGCATTGATTGCCTCTCACGATTTTACATAACTTGGCAATCTCCCGTCTGCACAACGTGATCAAAACATCGATGCTTTTATCAAAACATACCAAATGTTATCCTATCTTAGACTCCTTATTTCCTTAAACATAAAATAAAAAAATAAAAAATAAAAAATGTCTTCTATTTCACCAACAAACAGCCCTGTATATATCCTTACCATTAAGTTTCGGTTCAAGACTGCTCAACCCTCCGTTGGGAGCTTGTCTGCCTGGGAGAAACGTGTTACAACAGAGCTTTCTCACTTTTGGCTTCCTTGGCGCTTCACTCACAACCAGGCCCAAAACTCTGCGTGGCTGGAGGGTGTCAATCCGATCCTCGTCGCCAATCTGTGGTGGCAGTTTCCTGCTACCTCAAGACAGTAAAAAGTAAGTTCACACACAAGCCGCTTATTCAGTAAAAACAAAATACACTCCTGTGCACAGAAGGAAGGCCTCCACTCCCAATTATAATGCGAGTCGAAGACTTAACTCTACATTGAATATTATATGTATATTAGCGATACCCGTGCACATGCACGGGATATGCATTACAACATAGCTGGTTGCAGACGATAGACCGTACACGGGGAATGACAAAAATACGCATTGTGCAAAATGCAAGTGGTACAATGGAACGCGAAGACTTCCCAAACATTGTTGGCATGTCCGCTAAGTGCCACAGCAATTTCATAGGGATCGTGTGACGGCAAGCCGAGTTTTTAGAGTGCAAGCTTGGTATTATAATAGAGATATGCAGTTTCACCAGGGTGTGTCTTGAAAACAGATGGAACTTTGTGGCCTTTTAGTTTGCAACATAGAAAGATATTTGCTCTGTTTTGGAGCTTGCTTATTCCCCAGGAAAGGGTGTCGGGGTGGAGATATTGCGGGTTCAGCGAGATGATCATCAGATCGATAAGGTTTGCAAGGTAAGAGGAGTGTGTGTATTCTGCCCTTTCCTAGTTTTCCCAACATATATTTATTCAATTATTTGCCAAAGCACTAAAGTAAGTTAATTTTGCATTTTTACATTATTATAAATTCAATTAACAATCCATTTTCCACAAGTGCTCTGCACCCATCTCACCTGCCAGGAGCGCTCTGCACCGCTTTCGCCTCCCAGGAGTGCTTTGCGCTCCCTCTCGCCTGCGAGGAGCGCTCTGCAGGCCATTCCGCCTACAAGGATCACTCTGTACCCGTCTCGCCTGCATGGAGCCCTCTGCACCCGTCTCGCCTGCCAGGAGCGCTCTGTACACATCTCGCCTGCGAAGATTGCTCTGCACTCATCTCACCTGCGATGATGACTCTGCACCCACCTTGCCTGCCGGGAAAGCTCTGCACTCATCTCACCTGACAGGATTGCTCTGCACCCGTCTCACCTGCCGGGAGCACTGTTGCACCAGTCTCGCCTGCCAGAAGCGCTCTGCACGCGGCTCGCGTGCCGGAAGCGCTCTGCCACCGTAAAGCCACGGAAGCGCTCTGCACCCATAAAGCCTGCCGGAAGCGCTCTGCACCTGGCTCACGTGCCGGAAGCGCTCTGCATCCGTCTCGCCTTCCAGGAGCGCGCTGCACCCGTCTTGCCTTCCAGGAGTGCTGTGCACTTGTCTCGCCTGCCAGGAGCGCTGTGCACCCTCTCACCTACCAGGAGCGCTGTGCACCCGTCTGACCTGCAAGGAGTGCTCTGCACCCATCTCGCCTGCTTCGCTTGCTCCTCTCTTTTCAGGCTCTCTTCAGCCCATCCACCAAAGATGTTCCAGTCTACTAGTTTTTGAGGTTTTATCTTTCTCTCTCTTTTTATTCCCTTCTCAAATTCTCAATTCTATCTCGATGAAACATCCCTTCTACAGGAAAATTCAACTTTTGTTTCTCAGTCCACTCTGCCCATATTTTTAAATCCTTTGACGAACTCTACCCATAGGTTTTGTTCATGTACTCGGCCTTTGACCCTTAGGTGGGTGCATCCTCGTCCGCTCCCTTTTGATGTTGGTTCCCCATGTAACACTCGTTAGCGCTCCCCCATATATATTTTTTTAAAATCGCTGCAAGGATTTGTCAGCGCTCCTTTTTCTAATTCACTGTGAGCACTTGCCAGCGCTCCCTTCTCGTCTTTTTGCAGCGATTAAACGTTTGGTCACTGACTTTCTTAACCTTTGACAATAAAGTGCCCTCATCACAGCCCTTTGGCCTCCTCACCTCACTGTATTTCTTGACTCAGTGATAATTTTTGCACCTCTCCGCCCTCTTGACTCGGTGACACTAACCTCCCGCCTCTCCGCCCCTCTTGACTCAGCGATAATCTTTCTGTATGCATTGATTGCCTCTCACGATTTTACATAACTTGGCAATCTCCCGTCTGCACAACGTGATCAAAACATCGATTGTTTTATCAAAACATACCAAGATGTTATCCTATCTTAGACTCCTTATTTCCTTAAACATAAAATAAAAAAATAAAACATAAAAAATGTCTTCTATTTCACCCAACAAACAGCCCTGTATATATGCTTACCATTTAAGTTTCGGTTCAAGACTGCTCAACCTCCGTTGGGAGCTTGTCTGCCGGGAGAAACGTGTTCCAACAGAGCTTTCTCACTTTTGGCTTCATTGCGGTTCACTCACAACCAGGCGCAACACTTCAACGTGGCTGGAGGGTGTCAATCCGATCCTCGTCGCCAATCTGTGGTGGCAGTGTCCTGCTACCTCAAGACAGTAAAAAGAGAGTTCACACACAAGCCGCTTATTCAGTAAAAACAAAAGACACTCCTGTGCACAGAAGAAGGTCTCCACTCCCAATTATAATGCGAGTCGAAGACTTAACTCTACATTGAATATTATATGTATATTAGCGATACCCGTGCACAAGCACGGGATAGCAGTACAACATAGCTGGTTGCAGACGACAGACCGTACACGGGGAATGACAAAAAAACGCATTGTGCAAAATGCAAGTGGACAATGGAACGCGAAGACTTCCCAAGCATTGTCCGCATGTCCGCTAAGTGCCACAGCAATTTCATAGGGATCGTGTGACGGCAAGCCGAGTTTTTAGAGTGCAAGCTTGGTATTATAATAGAGATATGCAGTTTCACCAGGGTGTGTCTTGAAAACAGATGGAACTTTGTGGCTCTTTAGATTGCAACATAGAAAATATTTGCTCTGTTTTGGAGCTTGCTTATTTCCCAGGAAAGGGTGTCGGGGTGGAGATATTGCGGGTTCAGCGAGATGATCATCAGATCGATAAGGTTTTGCAAGGTAAGAGGATGTGTGTATTCTGCCCTTTCCTAGTTTTCCCAACATATATTTATTCAATTATTTGCCAAAGCACTAAAGCAAGTTAATTTTGCATTTTTACATTATTATAAATTCAATTAACAATCCATTTTCCACAAGTGCTCTGCAACCATCTCACCTGCCAGGAGCGCTCTGCACCGCTTTCGCCTCCCAGGAGTGCTTTGCGCTCGTCTCGTCTGCGAGGAGCGCTCTGCAGCCATCCCGCCTACAAGGATCACTCTGTACCCGTCTCGCCTGCATGGAGCCCTCTGCACCCGTCTCGCCTGCCAGGAGTGCTCTGTACCCATCTCGCCTGCGAAGATTGCTCTGCACTCATCTCACCTGCGATGATGACTCTGCACCCACCTTGCCTGCCGAGAAAGCTCTGCACTCATCTCACCTGACAGGAGTGCTCTGCACCCGTCTCACCTGCCGGGAGCACTGTTGCACCTCTCGCCTGCCAGAAGCGCTATGCACGCGGCTCGCGTGCCGGAAGTGCTCTGCCACCTGAAAGCCAGCCGGAAGCGCTCTGCACCCGTAAAGCCTGCCGGAAGCGCTCTACACCTGGCTCACGTGCCGGAAGCGCTCTGCATCCGTCTCGCCTTCCAGGGCGCACTGCACCCCTCTTGCCTTCCAGGAGTGCTGTGCACTTGTCTCGCCTGCCAGGAGCGCTGTGCACCCATCTCACCTACCAGGAGCACTGTGCACCCATCTCGCCTGCATGGAGCCCTCTGCACCCGGCTCGCCTGCCAGGAGCGCTCTGTACCCATCTCGCCTGCGAAGATTGCTCTGCACTCATCTCACCTGCGATGATGACTCTGCACCCACCTTGCCTGCCGTGAAAGCTCTGCTCTCATCTCACCTGACAGGAGTGCTCTGCACCCGTCTCACCTGCCGGAGCAGTGTTGCACCATCTCGCCTGCCAGAAGCGCTCTGCACGCGGCTCGCGTGCCGGAAGTGCTCTGCCACCGTAAAGCCAGCCGGAAGCGCTCTGCAGCTTGCTCACGTGCCGGAAGCGCTCTGCATCCGTCTCGCCTTCCAGGAGCGTGCTGCACCCGTTCTTGCCTTCCAGGAGTGCTGTGCACTTGTCTCGCCTGCCAGGAGCGCTGTGCACCCATCTCACCTACCAGGAGCACTGTGCACCCGTCTCGCCTGCATGGAGCCCTCTGCACCCGTCTCGCCTGCCAGGAGCGCTCTGTACCCATCTCGCCTGCGAAGATTGCTCTGCACTCATCTCACCTGCGATGATGACTCTGCACCCCTTGCCTGCCGTGAAAGCTCTGCTCTCATCTCACCTGACAGGAGTGCTCTGCACCCGTCTCACCTGCCGGGAGCACTGTGCACACTCCATGCAGGCGAGACGGGTACAGAGTGATCCTTGTAGGCGGGATGGCTGCAGAGCGCTCCTCGCAGACGAGACGAGCGCAAAGCACTCCTGGGAGGCGAAAGCGGTGCAGAGCGCTCCTGGCAGGTGAGATGGTTGCAGAGCACTTGTGGAAAATGGATTGTTAATTGAATTTATAATAATGTAAAAATGCAAAATTAACTTGCTTTAGTGCTTTGGCAAATAATTGAATAAATATATGTTGGGAAAACTAGGAAAGGGCAGAATACACACACCAGGCTGAGACCGGGACCAGTTGCACTTTGTAGGCGGAGCATGGTGCAGAGCGCTCCTGAAGTAACGGGAGCTCCAGCATGCGGAGGAAGTGTCTTGGGGAGGTCGCTCAGGTCAGTTTGCAGTTGAGGACGGGTGCAGAGCGCTCCCTGGCAGCGAGATGGGTGCAAGCGGCTCACTCAGGCGACACGGGGATATGCACCCAGCAGAGGAGACGTCGGCTTACAAGTGATCCTTGCAGGCGGAATGGCTGCAGTAGCCGATCTGAGCAGGCGAGTCCGGGATGCAGCGCCGCATTCCGGCAGGCTTAAGCGGGAGCAGAAGTAGTGTCCCAGCAGGTGGACATAGGCATGTATCCTCGCAGGCAAGACTGATGCAACAGCGCTCCGGCAGGAGTGAAACGGACGTGCAGTAAACACCGCTTGTAAACGAGCTGCAGAGTTTCCCGGAGGCCAAGAGTGGGTGCAGAGCATTATTGGCAGGCAGAACAGTGCACGAGCACTCTCGCAGGCGAAGATGGTTCAACGCTCCGGCAGGCGAAAACGTGGCAAGCTGCACCTCGAGACAAGACCGGTGCAAGTCGCTCCCTCAAGGACGAGACGTTGCAGAGCGCCACTGGGCGACAGCAGATGGACGAGCCGCCCTCGCAGTGAGAAGGGAATGCAGCGCGCTCCATGAAGATGAGGAACGAGTGCTATAAGCACTCCAGCAAGCGAGACGGTACAGAGTAACCTTGACAGCGGAGATGGCTGCACGAGCGCTCCTCGCAGGCGAGACGAGCGCAAAGCACTCCTGGAGGCGAAAGCGGTGCAGACGCTCCTGGCAGGTGAGAATGGTGCAGAGCACTTGTGGAAAATGGATTGTAATTGAATTTATAATAATGTAAAAATGCAAAATAACTTACTTTAGTGCTTGGCAAATAATTGAATAAATATATGTTGGGAAAACTAGGAAAGGCAGAATACACACACTCCTCTTACCTTGCAAACCTTATCGATCTGATGATCATCTCGCTGAACCCGCAATATCTCCACCCCGACACCCTTTCCTGGGAAATAAGCAAGTCCAAAACAGAAGCAATATCTTCTCTATGTTGCAATCTAAAACAAGGCACAAAAGTCCATTTCGTTTTCAAAGACACACCCCTGGTGAAACTGCATATCTCTATTATAATACCAAGCTTGCACACTAAAAACTCGGCTCGCCGTCACACATCCCTTGAATTGCTGTGGCACTTAGCAGCCATGCCGACAATGTTTGGGAGTCTTCGCGTCTCCATAGTACACATGCATTGCATAATGCGTATTTTGTCATTCCCCGTGTACGGATCTTCGTCTGCAACCAAACATATATTAGTACTGCATATCCCGATGGTGACATCGACTCAAAGATGA
>CM068953.1:200713972-200726500 GCA_035128595.1 Eptatretus atami
TCCTTCTTACCTTGCAAACCTTATCGATCTGATGATCATCTCGCTGAACCCGCAATATCTCCACCCCGACACCCTTTCCTGGGAAATAAGCAAGCTCCAAAACAGAGCAAATATCTTTCTATGTTGCAAACTAAAGGCCACAAAGTTCCATCTGTTTTCAAGACACACCCTGGTGAAACTGCATATCTCTATTATAATACCAAGCTTGCACTCTAAAAACTCGGCTGCCGTCACACGATCCCTATGAAATGCTGTGGCACTTAGCGGAGCACCCACATGTTTGGAAGTCTTCGCGTTCCATTGTACCACTGCATTTTCAAATGCGTATTTTTTGTCATTCCCCGTGTACGGTCTTATCGTCTGCAACCACATATGTTGTAATGCTATCCTCGTGCACGAGGTATCGGCTATATACATATAATATTTAATGTAGAGTTAAGTCTTCGACTCGCATTAAATTGGGAGTGGAGGCTTCCTTCTGTGCACAGGAGTGTATTTTGTTTTTACTGAATAAGCGGCTTGTGTGTGAACTTACTTTTTACTGTCTTGAGGTAGCAGGAAACTGCCACCACAGATTGGCGACGAGGATCGGATTGACACCCTCCAGCCACGAGGGAAGTTTGCGCCTGGTTGTGAGTGAACGCCAAGAAGCCAAAAAGTGAGAAAGCTCTGTTGAACCACGTTTCTCCCAGGCAGACAAGCTCCCAACGAGGGTTGAGCAGTCTTGAACCGAAACTTAAATGGTAAGGATAATACAGGGCTGTTTGTGGGTGAAATAGAAGACATTTCTTTTTTGTATTTTTTTATTTTATGTTTAAGGAAATAAGGAGTCTAAAATAGGATAAACATCTTGGTATGTTTTGATAAAAGCATCGATGTTTTGATCACGTTGTGCAGACGCGGAGATTGCCAAGTTATGTAAAATCGTGAGAGGCAATCAATTGCATACAGAAAGAATATATCGCCCAGTCAAGAGGGCGGAGGGCGGGAGGTTAGTCACCGAGTCAAGAGGCGTGAGAGGTGCAAAAATTATCACCTGAGTCAAGAAATACAGAGGTGAGGAGGGCCAAAAGGGCTGGTGTATGAGGCACTTTATTGTCAAAGGTTAAGAAAGTCAGCTGACCAAACGGTTTAATCGCTGCAAAAAGACGAGAAGGAGCGCTGGCAAGTGCTCACAGTGAATTAGAAAAAGGAGCGCTGACAAATGTTAGCAGCGATTAAAAAAATATTATATGGGGAGACGCTGACGAGTGTTTCGATGGGGAACCAACATTCAAAAGGGAGCGGACGAGATGGCACCCACCTTAGGGGTCAAAAGGCCGAGTACGATGAACAAAACCTATGGGTAGAGTTCGTCAAAGGATTTATAAAATATGGGCAGAGTTGGACTGAGAAACAAAAGTTGAATTTTCCTGAAGAAGGGATGTTTCATCGAGATAGAATGAGAATTTGAGAAGGGAATAAAAAAGAGAGAAAAAGAATAAAACCTCAAAAACTAGTAGACTGGAACATCTTTAGGTGGTGGGCTGAAGAGAGCCTGAAAAGAGAAGAGCAAGCGAAGGCAGACGAGATGGGTTCAGAGCACTCCTTGCAGGTCGAGACGGTGGCACAGCGCTCCTGGTAGGTGAAGATGGCGTGCACAGCGCTCCTGGCAGGCGAGACAAGTGCACAGCACTCCTGGAAGGCAAGACGGGTGCACACGCCTCCTGGAAGGCGAGACTGGATGCAGAGCGCTTCCGGCACGTGAGCCAGGTGCAGAGCGCTTCCGGCAGGCTTTACGGGTGCAGAGCGCTTCCGCGCTGGCTTTACAGTGGCAGAGCGCTTCCAGCACCGAGCCGGGTGCAGAGCGCTTCTGGCAGGCTGAGACTGGTGCAATAGTGCTCCCGGCAGGTGAGACGGGTGCAGAGCACTCCTGTCAGGTGAGATAAGTGCAGAGCTTTCCCGGCAGGAATGGTGCAGAGTCATTCATCGCAGGCGAGACTGTTGCAACAGCGCTCCCGGACAGGTGAGACAGGTTTGCAGAGCACTTCCTGTGAGGTAGGACGAGTGCAGAAGCTTCCGGCAGGAAATGTTGGATGGCAGAGAATCATCGCAGTTTAAAGATGGGTGCAGAGGCTCTTGGCAGTTTTATGGAGCAGAGCGCTCTTCACAGGCGAGAGAGGTACAGATTGTTTCTGGCAGGCAATCGTGCTCCTTGCAGGCAAGATGGGCAGAGCACTCCTCTCGGCGAGACAGGTGCAGAGCACTCCACGCAGGCGAGATGGATGCAGAGCGCTCCTGCAGTTGACAGAGGTGCAGAGCTGCTCCTAGTAGGGCGAGACGGTGCATTTGCTCCTTCTCGGCAAAAGGGTGCAGAGGCTTCCTTAAGCGAGATGTGTTCAGAGCGCTCCCGGCAGGCGAGACAGGTGGACAGCACTCCTGGCTGGTTGAGACAGGGCATAGCACTCGTTCACAGGTGTAGATTTCTGTGCAGATGCTCCTATGCATTTCAGAAGGTGCATGAGCACTCTTGCAGTCGAGACGGGGCCAGAGTGCTCCTGGGCAGTTGAGACAGGTGCAGGATTGCTCCTGGCAGCGAGAGGCGGCTGGCCAGTGCTCCTGGCCAGTTGAGAACAGGTGCAGATTGCTCCCTGGCAGGCGAGACGGGTGCAGAGTGCTACCTGCAGTTGAGGACAGGTGCAGATTGCTCCTGGCAGTCGAGACGGCGTGCAGAGTGCTCCTGCGCAGTTGAGAACTGTGAGATTGCTCTCTGGCCAGGCGAGACGGGTGCAGGAGTGCTCCTGGCATGGTCGAGACGGTCTGCTGAGCACTAACCTTGCAGATGAGATGGGTGAGAGACAGGACAGCACTCCGCAGGCAAGACGGGTACAGAGTGATCCTCGCAGGCGAATTGGGTGCAGAGCACTCCTGGCAGGCGGGAAACGGCGGTGCAGAGCGCTTCTTGGCAGGCGAGATGTGTGCATGCGCTCCTGGCAGGCAAGTACGGGTTGCGAGAGCCGCTCCTGGCAGGCCGAGACGGGTGCAGAGCGCTCCTTGGCAGGCGAAGATGGGTGCAGAGCACTGCCTGGCAGGCGAGACGTGCTCGTATGTCGCACTCCCTACAGGCGAGACGGCGTACAGAGTGATTCCCTTGGGGCAGGCGGTTATGGCTGCAGAGTGCTCCTGGCAGTGGAAGTCGGTGTGCAGCGCGCTCCTGGCAGGGCGAAGACGGCTGCAGAGCACTCCTGGTAGTCGAGAACGGCGTGCAGGAAGCGCCTCCTGGCGGTGAGTGGTTCAGAGCGCTCCTTGCAGACGAGAGGGTGCAGAGCACTTCCGGCAAGAGAGCCGGTTGCAGACTCTTCCGCAGGCTTTAAGGGTGCGAGAATGTGCTCCCAGCAAGTGGAAAAGGTGCAGTGTTCTCTCGGCAGGCAGGACTGTGCAACAGCGCTCCTGGCAGGTGAGACGGGAGCAGAGCACTCCTGTCTGCGTGAGACGAGTGCAGAGCTTTCCCGGCAGGAATGTGGGGCCAGATTGTCGCTCAGTCGCAGGTGAGATGGGTGCAGACGCTCTTGGCAGGATACGGTTGTGCAGAGCACTCTTCGCAGGCGAGACGGGTTCAGAGCGCTCCGCAGGTGAAAAGGGTGCAGGAGTGCTCCTCGCAGCAAAGTCGGTGTGCAGAGCGCTCCCATCAGGCCGACACGGTGTGCAGAGCGCTCCTGGCAGAGAGACGGGTACCAGAGCGGCTCCTGGCAGGCGAGACGGGTAGTAGAGCGCTCCCTGAAAATGAGCGGACCGGGTTGTAGAGCACTCCCAGCAGGCGAGATGGGTACAGAGTGAACCTTGCAGGCGGGATGGCTGCAGAGCGCTCCTGCGAGGCGAGTTCGGCGTGCCGAGCGCGATCCTGGCAGGCGAGACGGATGCAGAGCACCTCCTTGTGAGCAAAAAGGGTGCAGAGCGCTCCCTGCAAGTGAGGACGGGTTTCAGAGCACTCCCGACAGGTGAGACAGGTTGGAGAGCGCTCGCTCGAGGCGAGATGGTGTGCAGAGCACTCCTCTTCAGGTGAGACTCGGTGGAGCGTGCTCCTGGCAGTCAGATGGGTGCAGAGCACTTCCTTCAGGTGGAGACATGTGCAGAGCGCTCCTCAGTTGTTGAAAGGCTGCAGAGTCCTCCTGGCAGGCGAGGCGGGTGCAGAGTGCTTCCTGGCAGCGAGACGGTGCATAGCACTCATAGCAAGTGCAGATGGGTGCAGATCGCATCTTGGCAGGAAGAGTATGGTGCAGGAAGCACTAATCGCAGTGCGAGGTGGGTGCAGATTGTTCTGGCAGCGAAGACGGGTGCAGCATGCTCCTCGCAGGCGAGAAGTGTTGCAGAAGCAAATCCTCGCAGTTATGAGACGGAGCGCAGAGCACTCCTCGCATGTGAGGAAATCGCTTGCGAGCATGCTCCTTGGCAGGGTGGATGGCGTTGCAGTAGCACTCCTGGCAGTTGATAGAGGTGCAGAGTTCTCCTGATAGCGCGAAAAGGATGCAGAGTGCTTCCTTGGAGGCAAAAAGGGTTCATAGCGCTCCCTGCAAGCGAGCACGGGTGCAGAGCGCCCCGGTAAGGCGATACAGGTGGAGAGCGCTACAGCAGGCGAGAGTGTAACACAGTGATCCTTGCAGGCGGGACGGCTCCAGAGGCTCCTGCCAGGCGAGAAGAGGTGCACAGCGCTCCTGCAGGCAAAACGGTGCACGAGCCCCACTGCCCTGGGCAGGGGCGAAGGCGACGAGCCTGCAGAGCGCTCCTGTTCGGCGAGACAGTTGCACAGGCTCTCTGCAGGTGAGATGGGCAGAGCGCTTCTGGCACGCCGAGATGAGATGCAGAGCGCTCCTGGCATTGAACGGGTGAGATCGCTCCTTCCAGACCGACCAATGGCCTGCAGAGCGCTGTCCAGGACATGAGCCGGGTGCATGCACATCGCGGCAGCTTGATGGGTTTAGGCGCTCCCGCGCAGCTGGGAGGTGCATTGTGCTCCCGGCAGGAAAGTTGGTGAACCAGCCTCACCGGCAGGCAAGGACTGGTTGCAACAGCCCTCCCGGTAGGCAAGACTGGTCTGAAAACAGCGCCTCCCGCGCTTGAGACGACTGCAGAGCACTTCTGTCAGGTGAGACGAGTGCAGAGCACTCTCTCGTGAGAATCGGTTTGCAGCGTGTCTCCTGCCAGCTCAGGATGGGATGCAGCGCACTCCCAGCAGGCAAGAAGGTGTGCCAGACGCTCCTGGCAGTTGAGACAGGTGCAGCTGTACTCCTGGCAGGCGAGACAGGTGCCAGAGCCACTCATGAAGGGGAAACTTGCGTCTGCATAGCGCTTCTTGCAGACGAGACAGGCCGCCAAAGGCACTCCCATTCAGGCGGAGACGGGGGCAGAGCGCTCCCAGCAGATGACACTGGTTGCGAGCCCTTGGCACGTGAGTTCGGGTGCAGAGCGCTCCTTGCACGCGAGACGGGCTGCCGAGCACTCCTTGCAGACCCGAGCAACGAGGTGCAGAGCGCTCCCAGCAGCGTGAGACGGGTGCAGATGCATCCTCGGCAGGCGAGACGGCTGCAGGATGCTCCTTGCAGGGCGAGACGGAGCAGAGCGCGCCTGTATCGGCCGAGACGGATGCATCTGCCACTCTGGCAGGCGAGCCGGTTGCAGAGCCCTCTTTGGCAGTTGAGACAGTGTGCAGAGCGCTCTTGCAGGCGAGACGGCTGCAGAGTGCTCTCTTGCAGGCGCAGATGCGGACAGAGCGCTCCTGATCGGCGAGACGGATGCACTGCACTCCTGGCAGCGAGCCGGTGCAGAGCCCTGCTGCAGTTAGACAGGTGCAGAGCGCTCCTTGCAGACTACGGACGGGTGCAGAGCGCTCCCGGAACGCGCACAGCCGGGTGACAGAAGCGCTTGTGGCAGCGATGCCGGGTTGCAGAGCCCTCATGCCATGAAACATGGTGCAGAGCGCTCCTGCAGCAGACTGTTGCAGCAGCGCTCCGACAGGTGAGACAGGTGCAGAGCACTCCTGTGAGGTTGAGACGAGTGCAGAGCTTTCCGGCAGGGAAATGTGGATGCAAGAGACTCATCGCAGTTTAGTATGGGTGCAGAGTGCTCTTTGGCAGTCTTACGTGGCACGGCAGCAGCGCCTCCTTCACAGAGCTCGCAGGAGGGGTACAGATTGTTTGCTTCGGCAGGCATCGTGCTTCCTTGCAGGCAAGTATGGCGGGAGAGCACCCTCTCAGGCGCAGACAGTGTGCAGAGCCACTCCACGCAGGCGAGATGGATGCAGCAGCGCTTCCTGGGCAGTTGGCAGAGGTTGCAGAGTGCTCCTAGTAGGCGAGACGGGTGCATTTGTGCTCCTTCTAGGCAAAAAGCGGTGCCAGAGCGCTTTCCTTTAAACGAGATGTGTTCAGAGCTGCTTCCCGGCAGGCCGAGACAGGTGGACAGCACTCCTGGCTGGGTGAGACAGGTGCAGAGCCCACTCGTCGCAGGTGAAACTCTGTGCAGCATTTGCTCCTTTGCAGTCAGACGTTGCCCAGAGCACTCCTTGAAGTCGAGACGGGTCCAGAAGTCTCCTGGCAGTTGAGACAGTGGTGGCAGATTGCTCCTGGCAGGCGAGACGGGTGCAGAGTGCTCCTGGCAGTTTGAGACAGGTGCAGATTGCTCCTGGCAAGCGAGACGGGTGCAGAGTGCTCCATGCAGTTGAAGAAGGTGCAAGCTTGCTCCTGGCCAGTCGAGACGGTGCGAGTGCTTCCTGGCAGTTGAGACAGGTGCGATTGCTCCTGGCAGGCGAGACGGGCTGCAGATGTGCTCCTGGCAGGCGAGACGGGTGCTGAGCGCTCCTTGCAGATGAGATGTGGTGCAGAGCACTCCCAGCAGGCAAGACGGGTTACAGCAGTGATCCTCGGCAGGCGAAATGGTGTGCAGGCGCTTCTGGCAGGCGAATGGTTGCAGGCGCTCCTGGCAGGCAAGACGGGTGCAGAGCGCTCCTGGCAGGTGCAGACGGGTGCAGAGCGTCCTGGCAGGCGAGCATGGTGCAGAGCGCTCCTGGCTGGTGAGACGCGGTGCAGAGCACTCCTTGCAGATTGACGGGTGCAGAGCGCTCTGGCACACGCATCCGGTGCAGCATCGCTTCCATCAGGCCTGACGGGTGGCAGAGTTCCCGATTAGGCTGGAAGTGCAGTTGTTCCCCCGGCAGGTGAGACTGTTGCAACAGCGCTCCCGCAGTTGAGTCGGAGTCCTAGCAATCCTGTCAGGTGAGATGAGTTGCAGAGCTTTCCCGGCAAGGCAAAGTGGGTTGCAGGGAACTCATTCGCAGGTGACATGGTGCATAGCGCTCTTTGCTAGGTGAGATGGCGTCCAGAGCACTCTCAGCAGTCGAGATGCGTTACAGATTGTTTCTGGGCAGGCCGAGACGGGTGCCAGAGCACTTTTGGCAGGCAAGAGGGCTACAGGTTTGTTTCTGGCAGGCGATACTGGGCGGGTTGCTATAGTGTGCTCCTCGTCAGGTGAGATGGGTGCGGAGCACTCCTCACAGGCGAGACTGGGCAGAGCGCTCCTCGCAGCGCGAGACTCGGTATGCAGCGTGCTCCTTGCAGGCAAGACAGGTGCAGAGCAAACTCCTGCAGGCGCAGATGGGTGCAGAGCACTCCTGGCAGGCGAAAACAGGGTGCAGAGCGCTTCATGGCAGGCGAGATTGGGTGCAGTGCGCTCCTGGGCAGCAAAGATGGAGTGCCAGAGCGCTCCGGCTAGCGAGACGTGTGCAGAGCGCTCCTGGCACCAGATGGGTGCAGAAGCGCTCCTTGCTGGTGAGACGGGTGCAGAAAGCACCGTTGCAGTATTAGACGGCGTGCAGAGTGCATCTGCACACGATCCGGGTGCAGAGCGCTTCCAGCAGGCTTGAACGGTGTGCCATGAGCTGTCCGACAGGCGGAAGGGCAGGGGGCCCCCGCGGGGAGACTGGGGCAACAGCGCTCCCGCAGGTGAGGCGGTCGTGCAGAGCACGCCTGTCAGGGTAGAGGAGGGCAGAGCGGGCCCGGCGGGCAAGGGGGGGCAGGGAAAACGCAGGTGCAGGTGAGAGGGGCCGAGCGCGCGGGGAGGGGATGAGGGTGCAGAGCACGCTGCGCAGGCGAGCATGGGGACAGAGGGCTGGCGGGGAGGCGAGACGGAGGGCAGAGAGCGCGGGGGCAGGCAAGAGCGGGGACAGGGGGGGCGGGCAGGCAGATGACGGGCAGGCTGCTCCGCCACAGGGGAGAGGGGGGCAGAGCACGCCGCACAGGCGGGACGGCTGCAGAGCGCGCCGCGCAGCGCGGAGTACGCGGGGCAGCGGCGCCTGGCAGAATGAGGGGGTGCAGAGCGCGCGGCGAGGGAGCAGGATGCAGAGCCACGCCGGGCAAGGGAGGCAGTGGGCAGTGGGCGCCGGGAAGGGAGACAGGGGCAGAGGGCCGCCGATGTGGCGACACGTGTGCAGAGCACGCCGGCGCGAGAGAGGACGGGGGCAGACGCGCCGGGGAGGCGAGATGGCGGCAGCGGCGCGCCGGGAAGAAAAAAGGGGAGCATAGGGCGCGCGGCAATGCCGAGACGGGGCAGAGCACTCCCGCATGGGAGACAGGGCAGAGGGCGCCTGGGAGACGAGGCAGGGGCAGAGCCGCGAGGGAGGGGAGACGGGAGCAGAGCGCCGCCGGGCAGGCAAAAGGGGGCAGACCCGCAGCACAGGCGGAGGATGGGGCAGAGCGATGCCTGGAGGCGAGACGGGGGGCCAAGGTAAAACGCGGTGGCGCAGGCGAGACGGGGGCAGTGCCGCGGCCGGCGGGCGAGTACGGGGCTGAGCACGCCGGGCAGGGAGAGGAGCAGAGCGTCGCCTGGCGGGGGTGGGGACCCCAGGCTGGGCCGCCGGGCAGCAAAGAAGGGAGGCCAAAAGCGGGGGCGCGGAAGCCGGGCAGCCGGGGAGCGGCCCGCCTGGCAAAGGGAAAAAACAAAGGAAGGTAGGCCCATGAGGGGGATGCAGGGGGTGCGTGGGGGGCAAGGGGGGGCGAAGGAAGGGTGGGAGGGGGACGGAGGGCAAACCCGGGCACCAGGGCGCCGAAAAAAGGGAACCCAACGGCAGGAGACAGCCGCCGGCACAGGGCGGCACGTAGAGGGGGAGGCCGAGGCCGGCACAAGGAGCGTCGCGCCACCCTGGGACAGGGGGGAGCGTGAAGCCGGCGGGAGTGGCCCGAGCCAGTACACCCGCGGCAGTCAGAAAACCGGGGGGGGAGAGGGGAGGCACCAACAACGGACTCAGTGGAAACCAGGGGAGGACAGGGGACAGGGGGGCGGGAGCAAGTGCACAGATCGAGAAGCGGCGGGACCGGACAAAAAAGCCAGACAAGCAAATAAAGCAAGGAAAGAAAAGAAAAGATAGAGACCCAGGGGAGCAGGGGCGGGGGCAAACAGGTACCGGAGGGCCGCCACAGCGGCATACAGGGGGAGACAAGGAGCACAGGCAGAGAAGTCGCCACACGACGGGCCAGCAAGCGAAGAGAGCACGGGAGGCGAAACTGAAATGGGGCGAAAGGGGAGGGGCATGCCGAGGGAGGGACACGGTAAGGAGACAATGCCGGAGGGAGGACACACAGGGGAGCAAACGGTTACCGGAAAAAAGCAGGCGGGCACAAGAGAGGGGGAGCATGGAAGAAGAAAAGACAGACGGCCAAGCAGGAGGCAGGGCACAGAGCCGCGAAAGGGACAGGAAACGGCAGGGCGACGGGCCAAGAAGGAGAAACGGCGCCACAAGAGGAAAGACAGAGCAAGCAACAGGAAGGCAGAGCCAGGGGAGGTCAAAAGCTGGGGGAAAGCAGGGGGGCCGGGAGAACAAAGGTAAGAGGGCTGAGGACAAGAGGGAGCAGAGATCCCAACAAGAGAAGGCGGACAGAAGGAGGAGGGCCAGAGAGTCGGAAAACGAGAAAGAGGCGGCAGGTCATGCGGAAACAAAGGGGCACGACGGAGGGGTTGAGGAGGAAATGGGGGCAGCGAGTGGACAACGCAGACGAGCCGGCGAAGGGAAGGGGGTACAGGGGGCGAGAACGAAGGGGAACAACAGAGGAACGCACAAAAGGGAGGGCGACACAGGGCACGTGGCAACTAGACGGACGCAGGGGAAAGGCCCCGAAAGGTGCAAGGAACACAGGGAAGCAGCAAGCAGGAAAGGCGAGGAAGGAAAGACGGCGGGGCCCGGGGCCACAAGGTGCAACGGGCACCGGGACTGGGCACCTGGGCAAAGAAGGAACACCAAAACAGGCAGGACAGGGCAGGAGAGGTGCGACCATGGGCAACAGCGAGGCCGCAAAATAGAGACAGGGGAAAGCCCAGAACAAGGAACGGGGGCAAACGGGGCGGGACAACAGGGACAAACGGGGGGCAGCAGCGGGGCGGCAGGGGGCGAGCGGCAGGGGCGGGGCAGGCGGAGGGCGGCGGGGAAGGGGGGGCGGGGGGTCCGGGCGGTTGGGGAGGGGCGGCAGGGCCGGGGCAGGAGGGGGGGGCGGCAGGCGGCAGGGGCGGGAGGGGGGCCGGAGGGGAGGGTAGGGGGGGGCCGCGGGCAGGCAGGGCCACAGGGCGGGGCAGGACGCAGGGGCAGGGGGCCGGGACGGGAGGGGAAGGAGGGAGGGGAAAAGGGGGGGAGGCCAGGGCAGCGGGCCCACAAGGGGAGAGCAGAGGAGACAGGACACAGACAGACAGACAGACAGACTGACACAACAGACCGACAGCGAAGAGAGAAAGAGAGGGCGAACCAGGACGCACGGAAGGAAGAGAGGAAAGAAGGGGACCAGCGGGGGGAAGGAAGAAAGCGGAAAGTGGGCGGACCAAGGGAGAGCGAAGCCACGACCCGGGAAAAAGCACAGAACCGGCGGAAATGAAGCCAGTAAGAAAACATAAAGAAAGAAAAGAGAAAGAAAGGAAAAGAAAAAAAAGAAAAAAGGAGGGACCGAAGAACAAGGGGGGAAGCAGAGGCGGGGGGCGCACAATGGCGGTAAGGAGGCGCCACTGTAGTGAAGCAACAGGCTCGGGCGCCAAGGAGGGGCAGAGGCGGGGCGGCGAGCAAGGGAAGGACAGAAAAAGGAAGCCTGATGAAGAAGGGAGAAACGGCAAGGGAGCCAACGGGAGGTGGCCAGGGGCCAGGGAGGGGGAAGAGCAAGGTAATAGAAAAATGGGCAGAGGAGAGGGGGGAGAATGAAGAGACAGTGACAGGGGCGAAAGGCGAAGGGACACGCGCCCGGCTGAGAGGGAAGGGGGAAGGATGGGAAAGAGGGCAGGGATTGGAAAAGCAGAAGGAAACAGAAGACCAAGATAGAAACCGGAAAGAAGGAAAGAGCAAAGAGAGAGGGAGCAGCGGAACCGGGAGGGGGGGTGGGGGGCAACCGCAACGCCAACACCCGAAAACCCAGCCAAGGGGCAGCCAAGGGGAGCCGCCCAGAATAACAGGCGGCCCAAGAAGGCACGGAGCGCCGGAGAGGGAGAGAGAAAGAAAGAGAGGCAAGAAAGATGAAAAAGAAGCGGGAAGGGAGGGAAGAAAGGAAGGGCGGAAAAAAAAAAAGAAAAGAGGGGGAGGAACAAAGAGGGCTGGGGAAGAACCCCGGACCAGAGAGAGGGCAGCAGGGACGCCCCAGGCGCAACGAGCAACAGGGACAAGCGACAGGGGCCGCAGGTAGGGAGGCACAGTGCACAAAACTATCGCTAATATACATATAATATTCAATGTAGAGTTAAGTCTTCGACTCGCATTATAATTGGGAGTGGAGACCTTCCTTCTGTGCACAGGAGTGTCTTTTGTTTTTACTGAATAAGCGGCTTGTGTGTGAACTCTCTTTTTACTGTCTTGAGGTAGCAGGACACTGCCACCACAGATTGGCGACGAGGATCGGATTGACACCCTCCAGCCACGTTGAAGTGTTGCGCCTGGTTGTGAGTGAACGCCAATGAAGCCAAAAGTGAGAAAGCTCTGTTGGAACACGTTTCTCCGCCTCCTACCAGCAGACAGCCCCAACTGAGTTAGAGCAGTACCTTAACCAAACTTAAATTGGAAGGAAATACAGGGCGTGTTTGTGGGTGAATAGAAGACATTTGTTTTTGTACTTTTTTAGTTATGTTAAGAAATATGGAGTCCTAAGATAGATAAACATCTGAGTTTTTGGATAAAAGCAATCGATGTTTTGATCACGTTGGCAGACAGAGAATTGCAATTTATAAAAATGTGAGAGGCAACACTGCATTCAAAAGATTATCTGCCCGAGTCAAGAGGGGCGGAGGGCGGAGGAGTGTCACCGAGTCAAAGGGTCGAGAGGTGAAAAATAGCCCTGATCAAGAAAAAAGTGAGTGAGGAGAGCCAAAAGGGCTGTATAGAGCACTTTAATTTTCAAAGGTAAAAATCAGTGACAAGTTTTGATGCTGCAAAAGACGAGAGGACGCGGCAATGCTCAAGTGAATTAAAATAAGGAGCGCTGACACGAATTTGCAGCGAATTAAAAAATATATAGGGGAGCGACGATGTACGATAATCCAATC
>CM068953.1:200740566-200754288 GCA_035128595.1 Eptatretus atami
GTGCAGAGCACTCCTTGCAGATTAGACGGGTGCAGAGCGCATCTGGCACACGATCCGGGTGCAGATCGCTTCCATCAGGCCTGACGGGTGCAGAGCTTCCCGATAGGCTGGAAGGGTGCAGTGTTCCCCCGGCAGGTGAGACTGTTGCAACAGCGCTCCCGCAGTTGAGTCGGGTGCTGAGCAATCCTGTCAGGTGAGATGAGTGCAGAGCTTTCCCGGCAGGCAAAGTGGGTGCAGGGAACTCATTGCAGGTGACATGGGTGCAGAGCGCTCTTTGTAGGTGAGATGGGTCCAGAGCACTCTTCGCAGTCGAGATGGGTACAGATTGTTTCTGGCAGGCGAGACGGGTGCAGAGCACTTTTGGCAGGCAAGAGGGGTACAGGTTGTTTCTGGCAGGCGATACGGGTGCAGTGTGCTCCTCGCAGGTGAGATGGGTGCGGAGCACTCCTCACAGGCGAGACGGGTGCAGAGCGCTCCTCGCAGGCGAGACTCGGTGCAGCGTGCTCCTTGCAGATGAGATGGGTGCAGAGTGCTCCTCGCAGGTGAGATGGTTGCAGAGCACTCCAGGCAGTTGAGAGGGGCAGAGTGATCCTGGAAGCTGAGACAGGTGCAGAGTGCTCCTAGTTGGCGAGATGGGTGCAGAGCACTCCTGGTAGACGAGACTGGTGCAGAGCGCTCCTGGTAGGCGAGATGGCTACATAGCGCTCCTTGAAGGAAAAAAGGGTGCAGAGTGCTCCCTGCAAGCGAGGTGGGTTCAGAGCACTCCCAGCAGTTGAGACAGGTGCAGAGTGCTCCTGGTTAACAACAGTGAGACGCTATTAGGCGACACGGCGCGATGTCCTTTTACAGATTGGGTCAGAAACACTCTGGCATGCAACGCGTGGAGAGCACTCCTGGCTGGTGAGACAGGTGCAGAGCATCTCTCAGGTGAGACTCGTGGCAGCATGCTCCTTGCAGTTCGACGGGTGAGAGCACTCCTTGCAGCGGAGACGGTGCAGAGCTCCTGCAGCAGATGGTGCAGGCGTCCTTGCAATAGACTGTGCAAGCACTCCCACAGCAAGACGGTACAGAGGATGACTCGCAGGTGAGATGGCTCCAGAGCGCTCCTGGCAGGCAGACAGGTGCAGAGCACTCCTTGCAGGCGAGATGTGCACATCCTAGGCAGGCGAAACGCGTGCAGAGCGCTTCCTGCAGGCAGAGATGGATGCATGCGCTCTGGCAGGCAAGATGGGTGCAAAGCGCTCACAGGCGAGACGGTCAGCCGCTCCTGGCAGGCAGATGGGTGCAGAGCACTCCTTGCTGGTGAGACGGGTGCAGAGCACTCGTTGCAGATTAGACGGGTGCAGAGTGCATCTGGCACACGATCCGGGTGCAGAGCGCTTCCAGCAGGCTTGACGGGTGCAGAGCTTCCCGACAGGCTGGAAGGGTGCAGTGTTCCCCCGCAGGTGAGACTGTTGCAACAGCGCTCCCGCAGTTGAGTCGGGTGCAGAGCACTCCTGTCATGTGAGATGAGTGCAGAGCTTTCCCGGCTTGCAAGGTGGGTGCAGGGAACTCATTGCAGGTGAGATGGTTGCAGAGCGCTCGTTGTAGGTGAGATGGGTGCAGAGCACTCTTCGCAGTCGAGATGGGTACAGATTGTTGCTGGAAGGCGAGACGGGGGCAGAGAGCTCTTGGCAGGCAAGAGGGGTACAGGTTGTTTCTGGCAGGCGATACGGGTGCAGTGTGCTCCTCACAGGTGAGATGGGTGCAGAGCACTCCTCACAGGCGGGACGGCTGCAGAGCGCTCCTCGCAGGCGAGACTCGGTGCAGCGTGCTCCTTGCAGATGAGGTGGGTGCAGAGCGCTCGTCGCAGGTGAGATGGATGCAGAGCACTCCTGGCAATTGAGAGGTGCAGTGTGCTCCTGGAAGGTGAGACAGGTGCAGAGTGCTCCTAGTTGGCGACACGGGTGCAGAGCACTCCTGGTAGATGAGACTGGTGCAGAGCGCTCCTGGTAGGCGAGATGGCTGCATCGCGCTCCTTGAAGGAAAAAAGGGTGCAGAGTGCTCTCTGCAAGCGAGACGGGTTCAGAGCACTCCCAGCATTTGAGACAGGTGCAGAGTGCTCCTGGTAGACGAGGCAGGTGCAGAGCGCTATTGGTAGGTGAGACGGGAGCAGAGCGCTCCTTGTAGGCAAAAAGGGTGCAGAGCCCTCATCACATGTGAGATGGGTGCAGAGCGATCCGTTAGTCGAGACGGGTGCAATAAACTCGTGGCAGGCTAGACGGGTGCAGTGCGCTTCCGGCTGGCGAGACGGGTGCTGAGCACTCCTGGCAGGTGAGATGGGAGCAGAGCGCTCCTGGCTTTTTTTTTTACCCCATGCTTTTCCTCCTGTCATCAAAGAATGGAGGTCCCAAAAGCTTTTCTCTAATCCTGTCATCCGGTGAGCTGCCCTGCAAATGGAAATAACAAAGGAAGTAGTCCCATGGAGTGTGTATTCAGTTTTCTTTTTGTTCAATGGTTTTGCGGAATGAAGTGTTTTATGGTGACCGGAGTGCAAACCCTGTCACCATGCTCCTAAAAAAGGTAACCCAACTGCAGGAAGACATCCGCCGTCACAGTTGGGCACTAGATTTGGATGGCCGATGCCTCACAATGAGCTTCTCCACCCTTTGACAGTTTTTATCTTTAATCCTGCTGAGTGTCCCTATCCATACACCCTCTTCATCAGAAAACCTGGTGGGGGAGATGGTTTAGTCACCAACAACCTTACCATGTAACAGGTTAGTACAGGTTTACATGGTGTCTGTAGCAAGTCACAGATCTAATCTGGCTGGACCTGACAAAAAGCAGACAAGAAAAGAAAGCAAGTAAGAAAAGAAAAGATACCCAAGGTTAGCCATTTTTCTGTTTCAAACATTACCTGAGTTCCTCCACAGCTGCATACATTTTTACAAGTAGCACATTCATGATAATCTCCACACTACTTGCCAGCAAGCTAATATATCACTGGATGCTAAAACTTAAATTGTCTAAATGTGAGTGTTTCATCCTATTTTGTAGTATTACACTTAATGATTCACATTCCTTATTGATTACACAATTGGATCAAACGTACCTTGAAAAAAGCAGGCTTTGCACAAGATATTTTGAGCATGATAAGAAAAGACAACTGCCAAGCAGGAGCATGTCACAGATCCTCTAAATTGACAGGAAACTTCAGTGGGACGTCCAAAGAATGATAAACTGCTCACAAGAGTTAAAGACAGAGCAAGCAACAGGAATGATTCCAGTTTTATTTCAAAATCTTTTAAATCAGGTTTGTTCCTGTGATAACAAAGGAGAGTTCCGATGACAAGATTTAGCATAAATCCCAACAATATAAGCGACAGAAGTATGATTGCCAGAGAGTCGGAAAACGATAAATATTCTTCAGGCATCGGAAAACAATTGTCACGACGATTGTTGGATGAGTAATATGTGGGGCAGCGATGACACTCATACGAGCCTGCGAATGGACATGTTTACAGTGGTTATAACGAATGTTAACAACATATTAACGCACAAAATTTATTGCGACACATTTCACTTTTCACATACCTGACTCATTTGAAATTTCCCCTAAATTGCAAGGAACACATTTGAAGCAGCAATCAGGAAGGCCGATTAAGGAAATACGGCGTGTCCCTGTGTCACAAGGTTCACTGCACCTTGACTGTGGCACCTTTCAAAGAATGAACACCAAAACAGTCATTACATGTCATTATTATTCTACATTTGGCAACATCTATTCCTCAAATATATACAGTGGAATCCCATAACAATGAACGTTTTGTCCAACTTGTTCGTGACAACATTTTACAACTTGGGGTCATTCAGGTCTTCATGGTTGTGTGGATCTTCAGGGTCTTTTCAGTCTTTAGGGTCTTCGGGGTAATTTGGTTCTTTTGGGTCCTTGCGTTTTTTGGGGGTCTTCATGGCCTTTTCAGTATTTTGGGTCTTCAGGGTCATTTGGTTATTTTGGGTCCTTAGGGTTTTTTAGGGTATTTTGGGTCCTCGGGGTCATTCAGGTCCACAGGGTCGTTTCAGTACTCAGGGTCATTTGGGTCCTTGGGGTACTTGAGGTTAAGTATTTATGGTTAAAATTGTGGGTGATGCCAGGTCAGCTGTCCCACCAATGGGTGAAGAGCAGATTATACATACACATACATACATACATACATACATACACACATACCTACATCTAATATATAAAGATATTTCTAACCACTGACTCACTGAATGAATGATATTAAAGATTGGTACCATCTGGGTGATGAAGAAAGCTGAAATGTTGCGTACCAATGGATATCGAAGCCACTACCCTGGGAAAAATCACATAACCGTCGGAAAGAATCCATAAATGAAAACATAAATAAATAAAATATAAATAAATGAAAATAAAAAAAATGAAAAAAATGAGTGACCGAAGACAATGGGGAAGCATATTTCGTTGTTGCTCACAATGTGGAAGTATTCTCCACTAGTAATCACATGCTCTTGCTCCATTATGTGCAGATTGTTTTGCTTTTAAGCAAGGGAAGTACAGAAAAATGAATCCGATAAGAAGTTATAAACGTCAAGTGAGCCAACTGGATGCTGTCCAGTTGTCTCCATTGATGTTTAAGATCAAGTAAATAAAAAGGCATGATGATATTTTGATAATGAAGATACATGTACATTTTCGAAAATGGAATTGACACCTTCCCTTCTAGATTTAAGGGTTAAGGAGTTTAAGAGTTCAGTTATTTAAAAGATAATGAAACAGAAGACCAAGAAGGAACCTGAAGAAGTAAAGAGCAAAGATAGAGTTATCAGCAGGAACCTGGATTTTTATTTGGGTTTCAACCGCAACTCCAACACCCTAAAACCCATCCAAGTGCAGCCAAGTGAGCCTCCCAGAAAACATTCTGCAAGAATTCACTTCTCCTGAGAGTGATAGATAAAGAAAGAGAGGAATAAAGATGAAAAATAAGCGTGAATTGGAGTGAATAAAGGGAATTGTTTAAAAAAGAAAATAGAAAGGAGTGTTTAAGGAACAAAGATGTCGGGAAGAACCCGGACAGATAGATTTCAGCAGTTACTCCCCAGGCTCAAACGCAGCAACATGTACAAGCTACCAGTGGTCCCTCAGTAGGGAGGCACAGTCCACACAGCATTAGGATATGGTGCAAACATAAGGAAACAGAAGACCAAGGAGGAACCTGAAGAAGTAAAGAGCCAGATATCGGGAAGAACCCAGACAGATAGATTTCAGCAAATAATGCTCAGGCTCTGGAGAAACATGTACAAGCTACACGAGGTCCATCAGTGGGGAAGCACAGTCTTTCCTTTTCCAGAGAGGGACAACAAGGCCCCTCTTCCAGTCAGATGGGATGATGCCTGTGTTCCAGGCAGAGGACATAACTGCATGCAACGACATGAGTACAGCAATTTCACCAGCCTTGAGAAGTTCAGCATGGATGCCACAGAACCCAGGAGCTTTACCCCATTTCAAACTGTTCACCACAGCCTGTGTTTCCACAAAAAGGTGGATCACAGTTTATTGCATTGTCAACAATGGAGATATTAACACCCCGGTCATTCAATTCAACAGCTGGTGGGTCAGCCTTGTACAGCCACTCAAAGCAACTGGCCAAGCGGGCCTTAACTTCGGACTCCTCTGTCAATAGCCCACCACCCTCCACTCAAACTGCAGTACACCGAGGGATGGGCTTGGGGGAACGCAATGCGGGAATTCCCCTGTAAGCATGACGAGAATCGCTTGAACACAGGTGATGCTCTACCCCCTCACAGATTCCTCGCACCTCAGCCTCCTTTTCCACACTCAGCACACACAAACACAGTTTTACGCCTCAACTTCCTGAAGAGCTCAGCTCTGCCATTAAGCCTGGCCCTGCAATTCTGGTCAATGGTATTCTGTATCCCTTGAGAGATAAAATTCTTCTTCGCCCTATGGTGAGTTCCAAGACATCCACCGGCTACATCAATGATGGTGCTCTTGAAAGCACTCAACTCTTCAGAATTCCAAAAGCACCCAGACTCCCCCAAATCCCCACTCAGCCTGTTTGCAAATTTCTCAGCTACCCTCTCATCCTTGAGCTTGTCAACATCCAGCTGAGGCTCGGATGATACCATCTCCCAGATTTAATCTGCAACTTCAGAGTTGCTCCAAGAAACTTGTGGTCGGTATTGATGAACTGAGCACTCCGGTAGACCCTGCAGTTCTGGGTCTTCCTCCAGTGATCATCGACGAGCACATGGTCATTGTCCTTTGCCACACCACCGTGTTGGAATACGAAGTCCAGCAATGAGCCTGTGGGTACTATAACCATGAACAAGCAACCCTAAATCCATGACTTCTTGCAAAATCAAGGAACTTACTGCTATTCTGGTTTCCAGCTCCAGTCCCATGGGGACCAACAGGTGTCTCATAACTGTCCTTATGAATTCCAGTCCATGTATTTAAATCACCCAAGACAAGATGATTATCTCACCTCGCGCACTGCTCAACCACAGACTTAAGCGCGGCAAAGAATGTATCCTTCACCGTGGATCACTCACCTGAGTCGGAACATCTTCAGAGACCAGGGAGACGACACCCAAGGAGTGAGAAATCCTTAGTCTTATAATACGCACATTGACCGGAGTTACCTCAACTATCATTGCAGTCAGCATATTGGACACAGCTACCACAACTGCTTGGGCATGGTAACCATCAGAGCGACCATACTAGTCGTAGGTGTGTGTAACCACCTGCCATGATCTCGCCACAATCCAGTCTCAGAACCTCAGAGAGTGCTGCAATACTGTTGTTCAAATGCTTGAGTTCAGATGATAATAGAGACACGTGATCATCCTCTCTTATGGATAGGACATTCTAGGTACCACTCAAAGGGACTACCTCAGGTTAACTCAAGGAGATTGCAATCTGGTGGATGACACCTCAGCACCTCTCCACCACACACCACTACAATCTGACCCAGGAAGTTTACCCCATGCTTTTCATCAAGGAATGGGGGTCCCGAAGGCTTTGCCCCAATCCTTTCATCCAGTGAGCTGCCCTGTGAAGAGCAGCAGCACAGGAGATACTCTCACTGAGTGGGTTTTCAGTTTTCTTGGCAAAATCACAAGTGTCACTTGGCAAAATAAAAAATAAAAAAATGACAAAAGGACAATGTTGTTGTGCTGGAGGGAGTAGTAATTAGGTTGGATGTTAATTTAGCATGGTCCATGTGTTCATGTCGGTGAGAACATTTATTGCAACAAGGGACCAGTTAGAGTGAAGTTATGTTGTTCTTATGGATGCAGTGAGAGGCAGTAGAGTTGACATAGGCCTTATACAGTGAAGAGTGCTTATTATGTGTCCTCTCTCTGAACTTTGGACTTCCAGTTCTGGGTTTTGAGACGACGGCTGGTTCTCTCAGGGGTCTCTGCCGACTTTCGCAAAGTAAAGTTTCCGGTCATTATTTGTCACGTTTTAACTGTTTATTTTCTCTCCTACATGTTTACTGTGTGTTCCTAGTTCGGTTTTGTTTCAAAAATTTATCTATTTTGTGAGTTTTTGTCGATCTTGTCTTATCGGGTTTCTTTGAGGCCTACCTGTCTTTCCCGTCTAGGTGTATGATCGTTTTTATTTGTATTCTCTCCATAACCATTAGTTTCTATTTTCCCCCCTTTTCCCACCACCCTCATATATCCCTCCCAACTACACCCTTTGTTTCTTGTCTTAAAATTTTTAAAATATAACAAACAAAAAAAATCCCTTTCTCCCTCCATACCTGGGAGTACGGATCCTTCTTCTTCTTCCTCCTCCTGCTTTCACACCATCTTCCTTCTATTTGAACTGAACCACTCTCACCATTACCTTCACGATTTCTTCCTACAACCCTTCATTCTTACCGTAATCTTACCTAATCTTCAAAAATCCATCAAAAAATAAAATTTCCTCATATCCTTTCCAACTACCATCTCGCGAAACCAAGTGTCCCTCTACCCCCTTCCTCTTCCTGTTACTTTTCATCGACCCATCAGTTTCACTCTGCGTTTACCGATCCAAATTCACCATAACCTCCACAATTTTACTTCAACCTTTCCATTTCCTAATCTTATGCAATCCTTTAAGAAATATATAATAATAAATTAATTAATAAAAAAAAACTTTTAACTATACACCTCCCATGACCATGTGTTTCTGCTGGAATTTTTCTACCCTCTGCATTTGCCAATCCAAATTCACCATTCACCTCACGATTTTTCTTCAACCTTTCCTTTACCAAATCTTCTGCAATCGTTCTCAAAAAATTATAATAATAAGAATAATAACAATAAAAAATAATAATAATAATAATAAACGGTCTCTTGTAATGCTTCATCTTCCTCTTTCACATGTGTGGTTCTCTTTACCGTATCATAATTAACGACTCTTTTTCTATTTTACTTTTTTCTCGGTTTTCATTTGTAGCTGTCCATCTGTCATCTCGGGATTCTCCATTTTTGTTGGACTGTGGCTAATGCAAAAAACTGTTATTAGATCCTGTTTGACTTTGTCCGAAATGGGGGCTTATGGATTTGGTCTCAATTTATGTGTCCTTGCGTGCATGCATCCACAACCATATCTCGGACATGTATGGACCGATATTATTCATGCTTGGTACAAAGACAACACATGATGGTATACATTTGAACTTCATTTTGTTTCGCAATGCAACAAAGATATCCTACCAGCGGCCATTTTAGTTGTTTTAGAAAAACCCGGTGTCGGACACATCTTCAACCATTTCTCAGACATACATTTACCGATGTTCTTCAAACTCTGCACAAAGATAAAGAGCGATGGCATGCATGAGCTCATCATTTTTTTTCAAGATAGCCGACTAGTGGCCATTATATTACTTTAATGTTTCCCCAACCATTTCTCATATGTGCGTGGTCTGATTTTGGTCAATCTTGGCACACAGATAATGAATGATGGTATACACGTGCGCCCCACCTTATTTTGCGATCTGATCAAAGATGGCCGACTGGTATACAGGCAGCCATTTTTGTTGTACATAAATATGGGCTCATGCAGCAAAATTACTAAAACACTGGCAGCTATGACATTATTTGTCTTTTTTACTTGTTTTTTTAATAAATTGTGTCAACTGTTTCCCACCTTCTCAAATGTGCAAACCTTTTTGACCTGGTGGTTGATTAATCCATGCTGAGACAAAAAGGAAACAATAAGTTTTTCCTGCTCAGTAAAGATTTGAGGTTTTTTTTTTAATGAATGGTCTCTGTTGGAAAGAAACACTTTAACTCCTGGAATATCAATGAAAAGAGGGGGGAGGGTTGGGGGATAGTGAGGATGGGGGATAGTGGAGGGAGGGGGAGCGGGGAAGAGTGAAAGGAAAAGAGATAACATTATTGTATTTTAGGATATCCTACCTGATTATTGTCATTATTCCAAATGATGGAACTCATGTTCAGTTGGAGTTGCATTGTCAAAGGTTCTCTGGATTCAAATAAACCAACACTTTTGAAATGAACCTCTCCATTTCTATCACGTTGCCAGTTAATAATCTCGTACCTTCCAGGAGGATCACCATTTTCATCAAAATATATCTCATGCCCTAAATTGTTCACAAATCTTACTTTTTTAACATAGTGTAACAACTGAAGAAAAGAGAATCATTTTGAATTACTTATGGATAGCATTTATAACTTTATGCACCATGTTGAAGCCTTCAATATGGTACGTCATTCGGTAACAGTTTTTTTTTCCATTTCATTTCGGTTTATTGAGAACTTGAAACACCAGACAAGGCAGTCCGAACACTGATATTAGTCAAGTTTACAAAAATAAAACAAACATACAAATATATACTGTTATGTTTGTGGTGTAGATGGTGGAATTTCATAGGAGAGTTAGGAATGTGTATAGTTGCTTGGCCCGTGGACATGTGGGAGACATCTCAATGTAAATTATGTCAGGAAGCTGTTGAGCTTTCGTGTTACTTGCCACCACACACGGGGGGGGGGGGGGGGGTGGGGTGGTGCTTTGTTAATTAGATAGGGATAAAGGCCAATTCCCCCAGTATATAATTGCTCCCTGTGACCTTCTCCTACGTTTACGCATTGACAAGCCAGCCATGAAAGAATTATGCTTTTTATAAGAACAACAACCATTACAACCGAGCTGCTCAACGAAGCAGTCAAGAAGCCCCACCTCCAAGGGTGACGGTGCGTGAAACCACGCTACCGAACTTGGATGATTGATGGACGTGATGTTAGTGAGCGAGCGATTAAAAGAAGGGTGAGGTTGGAAGAGCAGACAGTAGTTGTGGGAGGATCATGGCTGGGACAGAGGATCTCACTTTGCTCTCCTCTCGGCATGGCAAAATAGATGCATGGTTCTCGTGTCATGCTGTGAAAAGGCTCGCATGGAAGAGCAGGACGTCGGCCGTCGGCTGTTGGGCTGAATTGTGTGGGACCAGCACCAAAGCCTCGTGTTGAGCCATCGGGGGAAAGAGACAGCCCCATTCTGCAAAGCAGCGGCGTCATTGAGGACGATCGACGCAAGAAGCTGCACGGCGTTTTCTGAGCCTTGGTGTTGAGAATCGTCATCCGAATTACCTTCCGTGCACTTCCCACAATGAGAGTGGCTGCGCGCTATTTTGGCCGCATTTTCCCATACAGTGACGAAGCAGTTTGGTGACTTTCAAGATACTGAAATTCACTCCTGGACCCGAAGTTAAGTGCCAAAATAAAGGAGGGATTATTTTTCTTTGTTTTATTCTGTCCCCTTCTTTGTGTTTGAGTCTGTGTGGAGGCACCTCAAAATTAGATTTAGGTGACCTCATGTCTTGATTTGTTCCATGATAACTGTTGACTGTCTGGTTATTAAAGAATTATTTATTCTATTTGCTTGTGTCCGTGTATCTGTCTTGGGTTCGAGAGTAAAACCCCTGTGCATTGCTCACACCCTGGAGAAGCGCCTCGCTGTTTCTTTCCCATAATCTCCGAGAATCTCAGTTGTTAGCCACCAATGGAGAACTGTTTGGCCATCGTCCAGGTAGGGCCTAACCCACTGGATGTGACAATGCATACAGGATGTGTCAATAAAAGTTTAACCGCTTTAAATGAGTTTTGCACTTTTAGTCATTACCTTAATTAACCAAAGTATTCAATGGAAAAAATGACGTTTTCTACGAAGCAAAGAGTAAACATTGTCAAGTGGTATTTTGAGACCAAATCAATTGCTTCTGTCCAGAAGAGGTTCAGTAAAGAACATGGAGTGCATTCCAGAAACAAGCCAAGAAAGCCAACCATTTGAAAACTTGAGAAAAAGTTAATAAGTGAAGGGACGATTCTCAACATTAACAAGAAAAGGTCCGGTCGCCCAAGAAGTGTATGTGTGATGGAAACATGGAACGAGTTTGTGAGTCAGTCATGCAAAGTCAGAAGAAATCGCATTGGGTAAGATCGGCTGATCTGAGTCTCACTCCCAGCAGTATCAGAAGAATAATGAAACAAGATTTAAATCTCTTTCCTTACCACATCACAAAGCCCATAAATTGACAGATGTGGATAAAGCAGCACGAATCACTCTGTGTGAGATGCTGCAAAAGAAGATGGAGGCAAACCCAACTGGATTTACGATGTGTGGTTTAGTGAAAAGGCACACTTTCACGTCAATGGTGCTGTCAATTCACACAACAACAATTTCTGGGGAAGTCAACATCCAGATGAGATTTAAGAGAAGTCGTTTGAGGGTCGGAAAGTCATTTGCTTTGTGGCTGTCAGCTACAGAGGTGTGTTTGGGTCCTATTGGTTTGAAAACAACAATGAAGAATGGTTACCATCAATCAAGACCGATTGTGGTTGATTGTCAATGCAATTTACGAAGACTTGAAGCAATCGATGAGTACTGCAGCCCTCTGGTGACAGTGTTTCATCCAAGATGGTGCTACCCCGAATGCAGCCAATGAACCAATTACCTTTCTGTGTCAAAAATTTGGATGAGTTCTCAGTTTGCATATGGAAAATGAATGGTATTCACAAAGTCCTGACCTCAATCCGTTGGATTTTTTTCCTCTGGGGAGCTTGTAAGGATAATGTGTACAATGAACACCCCAGATCTGAACCTGATCTGACCGTAGCAGTTGAGGCTTATGTGCAGACAGTAACCATTAAAATTTGCAGAACGTCATTGAAAACTTTGCAATTCACGTCAATGCATGTTGTGTGTGTGTGTGTGTGTGTGTGTGTGTGTGTGTGTGTGTGTGTGTGTGTGTGTGTGTGTGTGTGTGTGTGTGTGTGTGTGTGTGTGTGTGTGTGTGTGGGGGGGGGGGGGTACTCACATCGAACACCTTAACTGCATGTGCATTAACACATCATGAGTTTCTCCACGATTTGGTTTTCATTTTCTGTGTTAATTTTTTGTTTTATTACTCAATGTTTTTGGTTAATAATGTTTTGAAGTGGTTAACCTTTTATTGACACACACTGTATATAACTCCATCTAATTTTTTTTTAATGGCATACATTAAAAAATGGCATTCCACATTCAGAAGACCTGTCCGCATGCCGCTGGAGAACTGGAATTACATTAGACATGTACAATTAGACATTTACACTCTCTCACAGTTTATATATTGTGCTTTATATGCCTGCTTTTGTTAAAACTAATTTTTGGAGTGTCTGCATTGGAGTGCTGCGATTTCTGATGACTTTTTACATGTACTGTACTTGCTTAACACTGAATATCAAAAGTATTATGTTGCTTATTATTGAATCCAATTAACAGTATTTGTCTCTGTTTATGATAAATTCACTCTTATATTACCTGTAAATGTAAAATGAGTTCTGGAAAACAATTATATAACTCCTTCATATTCTGGCATTAAAATTTGTATTGAATGTATATTTTAGCCCTTATAAGCATCTGTTTTCTATTTGAAACAAGCTGGACAGAGATCTTGTGAGAAATGAAGGGAGTATGCTCTCTCAGCAAAGCCTTATCTTATGTTTGTATGTGACCCTCGCTTCACTCAGTTGTTATCAATGTTGGACCCTTGCACCAGATGCTTTTATCTCTTCCTGATTAGTTAAACTATGATTGACACTTCTCTCCCCTTCCTACCATGAAATTTGTTATTTTGTTTTTCTTCCTCTTCGACAGGTCCAGATTTGAGAAAAATTCAATGTTGTAGGCATTTCATGTTCAAAGTGGGCAAACAAGTTTTTTAGGATACTTTGAGGGTGCTGAATTCAAAAAATATTGTTTGCTTGGCTGAATTTTGAGATTTTGACCCTCAAATTTGAAAAAAACAAAATGGCCGCCATTTTCATATTTTTTGCCTTATAACTCGGCTTCTAAGCATTATTGAAGTTTTAACATGGTGGCAATACCGATGTTTGTGATACCAAGGATTCCAAATATATTATCAACGAAGTTGTATCTAGTTTAATTTTTCTGCCATCTTGAATTCCAAGATTGCCGCCATTATTCATCGAATGCATTAATCAGCCCATAGGCATAAATAACACTTATGATTAAAATGATGACACCTATCATTAGGTTAACAAACATGTACAAACTATCTGGTGCACATTCAGTAGCTTCCTCTTCACTGACATTAACTCCTTCGTAAGATGGGTGTGAAAGGATGTCACTTCTAAGCTTGAGGGCAACGTGGATCATGGACAGGAACTCATCTTCTT
>CM068953.1:200755052-200780024 GCA_035128595.1 Eptatretus atami
CTTCATTCAGGACCTTCAAGAGTCTATCAACCGTATCCTTGTACTTGACATCTCGGAACTTTTGTCATTCATGCGAAATCTTTGACAATGTACCCAGGCCTTTTTCTGACGCATCATACATGATGTCTCGTCTCTCTTCTTGACATATTATGCACAGATTGAGGGAAACTGGGGTGGATCTCTTCAAGTTAACTAACGCATCGATGATCTCACGGAGGTGTCACATATCTGTAGTGAAAGAAAGAAAAATAGTTTTTGGTTAAATATTGATTAACATTAATTTAGACTGCTCTAAATATAATTCTCGTTAAATACTCTACGAATTTCATATTTCATATTGTATGTTATTTACAAGGTAACAGTGTCATAATTAAAATAAACTTCCTTCATTTATCAAGCATCACAATAATTCAGATGGAAAAACAGATTCAAGGCATTGATTTCAGCATGACCACAGCCTTTATTTATATTATAAAAAATCAAAAATTATAAAACACGTAATTAGTAATGTAAATTTTTAAACTATTATAATCTATAGTAACTTAAGCATAAATTAAGGAATATTTTACACTTGTGTTTTTGTTTGTGTGTGTGTGTGTGTGTGTGTGTGTGTGTGTGTTGTGTGTGTGTGTGGATGTGTGTTTGCGTGGAATGTTTGTGTGTGAGAGTTCTGTTGGGGGTGGGGGGGCTGTTGATGTGGATGGTCTGTGGTGTGTGGATGTGTTTGGTGGTGTATTCAGGTATGTCAATTATGTATTTACGGTATAGATGCTTGATAATCTGTTTCTTTGGCCTGATTACATTCAACACGAAGAAGCCAAGAAATGACGGCCATCTTGGAATTCAAAATGGCGAGCAAGCCAAACTGGTTATAACTTCGATTTACGCAACATATTGGAATCCTTGGTATCACAAACCTGTGTATTACCATACACTTTTCAACTTCCTCTATTGCTTATTCCTATAGGCTGGGCTCATTTATTACTGTTATGGGCTAAATTATGGTGGCCATCTTGGAATTCAAGATGGCGTGCAAACCAAACTCGTCGTAACTTAGGTAACAGTATATCTGGAATCCTCAGTATCACAAACATGGGTATTGTCACAATTTTTAACCTCCTGTGATACATATAAGCCGAGCTATAGTGCAAAATATGGTAAAAATGGCGTCCATTTTTTGGGGGGGCAATTTTAGTGTCAAAACTCCAAACTTCAGCCTGGCAAACAATTTTTTTGAATTCAGCACCCTAAATTACCATAAAAAACTTGTTTGCGGAATTTTAGCACGAAATGCCTTCAACACTTTTTTTGAAGCACAAATATTGAAATCTGGACCTGTCTGCTTTTCTAATACAATGCATTTCTTCTTACCCTTTCCCTCACTCTTTTCCTCTCCCAAATTGGACAAGAAATACAATGCATTCCTTCTTACCCTTTCCCTCCCTCCTTTCCTCTTCCAACTTGTGTAAGAACCCTGCTTTGAAGACAAACAAATCAGAATGTTTGTGCCACTGTTTCCTTTTCCTTTATTTGAGCACCTTTTCATGAGCACCTTTCTTTGATATCACAAAGCACTGGATAAACGACAAGTCCCAAACTCACCTTCCCAAGACCGTATGCGCTTTTTAGAAATGACAATCAAATTAAATAATTTCCAATTTAATGGATGGCATTACATTCAAACTTAAGGGACTGCTATGGGCACCCCTGTTGCACCATCCTATACCAATATCTTTATGGGAATGATTGAGGCTAAAATATTTGCACAACTTCATCAGGGCAACAGAGAAAAATCCTGGGTACGCTATATTGATGATCTCCAGTTTATCTGGTCAAAATCCACCCCCCACCCCCCAACCTCCACAGTCTCACACCATTCCAAATTGAATTAAATTTGATGCTTCCAACCATTAAGTTTACATTAAACAGCTCACAACTCGAAGTTCACTTTCTGTATGCATCACTCACATTTCAAAACAACACACTTGAAACAAAACTAAACACCAAATCAAGACACCCACTCTTACTTTCTCCGATCTTCAACTCACTTTAAACATACAATTACAAGCATAACATCGTCAAGCAATCAGAGTAAGACACGTCTGCTCAACAAAAAAGGCAGAAGAAACTTCTCTCTCCCAATTAGAATGACACTTTACTGCAAGGCACAATATATGACCCTCACTCTGTAAAAGTAGCCATAAACTGAGCAAAACACATGTTTTCTGTGGTGTCTGCATTGGAGTTTGCATTGGTGTTTGCATAGATGTCTGTGTAGAGCTTGGTAAGCTGGGATGATGTCAACATGTCTGTTTATCAACCGGTCATTTGACCAACATGCCTCAATAATCTCATTGCTCATCTGGACATTTCCCATGAGCTATTGGACCATTTTCATGCTGACCAAGATAGCTTCCTCTTGCGGATTGTCACAGAGGATGAGACATGCGATCCTGAGACCAAGCAACAGAGAATGCAATGGAAACACACAGGTCCCTATTCCTCAAATGTTCAAGAAGACATCATCAGCTGGAAAGGTCATGGGCACTGTGTTTTGGGGATTATGATGCTATGAAGGTGGAAGACTTCTTGGAAATGCAAATATTGTTAACAAGGAGTATTATTCTGATGAACTTCACTGGTTGTGTGATGCAATTAAGCAAGAGGTGAGGGACACTGACCCGAGGTGTCCTGCTTCTCCAGGACAATGCCTGACCAGATACATCTCAACATTTGGTGGCTACTGCTGGTTATTGTGAGCAAAAGTCTCTGTCACATTCACCTGACTCACCAGATCTAGCCCGATCGGACATGTATTTGTTCCCTTACCTGAAAGAAGGTCGAAGAGGGAACAAATACTGTACAAGAACGGCAATGATGGCAAATGTAGAAGACTTCCTAGAGGGGCATGACAAGGAGTTCCACAGAATGGGCATAGCCAAGCAAGAGGATTGATGGAGGAAATGCATTCCCAGGAAAGGAGATTATGTTGAGAAATAAAGTGAAATATAAGTTATTATGTAGTGTTTTTCTTGCTGGACAACAAACACATTGATCACCCCTCTTATGTTCATGGAAATGGCTTGGGGGTGAAAAAGAGGATTAATTAGTTAATTATTTGCTTTTCCATGTTAGAATATGCTATACTGTAAAAAAACAAATTTGTGCTGTGAGGCTAGATTGTGCAGGAGGACCCTTGTGTTCCTCCCAGCCACTTACACATGCTTCTGCTTCTTCTTCTTTCACCTCATTTTGATTAAATTTCCAACCTCGTGTTCTGAGCAATAGCAGACAAAAAGGCAGAGTTTCAGGTCGTGATGTTCTAGAAAGACAATGTGTCCATTAATGCAGCCAATGAGAAAAACGTGTTGACATCAGGACCCCAAGGACTTGCACAAGGAGTCAACTTGAGGTATCAGTCAGTTGGAGTTAGGAGCAGTGCGTGAGTAAGGGGTGGCTCTTGATGACATGGCAAGCAGCATGGTTGGTGCAGTGGTGTGTTGGAATTGCTTGTTCCCAAGTTTGATTGCTGTCGGTGAGTCATTAAGCCACCAAGCAGGTCATTCCAACCATTGAACTGCGGTGATCAATTATACCAGCCACCGAACGAGCTTGCCTACCCACAACCATTATTGAACTTTGTTGCACCCATTGTCAGAAATTTGTGATATTTTTAAAATTTACTTTGGCTGGTTCAGAGATAAATGCATTTCCTGAAATATTCATTCAAAGAAACCACAACAATGACTTTAAAATGCTGCATATTATTTATTTAATCATTGAGTGAGGTGTGGGATAATTAACGATTTTAAAACAAAATAAAAGTAAGACATTTGGAGAAAAAATATATAAACAATGACCTGCCAGGGTTTAAAATTTTCAATTCTTGCACATGATCCATTTTCAAACGGACCATCCATTGGTGTACAACCTTGCAACTTGTGCAAAGCATGTGCAACAGAGTATACAGCCATGTACACATTGTAAGTGAATCGAAGATGAGAAATATCTGTGAAAACCGTTTCAACTTTCTCTATTTCCTCCAAGCCTGTACAGGCTTTACCATATGGTTCTTCAACTCTCCAGGAGCAATTGAAAATGTCCGACCAGAATTCGAGAAGAAGCTCTTCTACAGTGTTATCTTCAAAAACAAAACCATGATCTCTTTCAAAAGACACTGCTTCCTTTGTTGATTTTTTGGTTGTTTTAGTAACCGGAGGATCATTCATTGGCTGATCATTGATGCAACTATCTTTTTTCCCTTCTGGCCCAAATTCCGGTGAGATGGCAGTATCATTGCATCTTACAAAATTAGAACCTATTCGAGGATGACATTTTACTTGGATATTTTGAACAATGCAATTTCTCTTCACATTGTATATTTTTCCATGAAACTCCTGAATGCTTCTGTTATTTGTCAATCCAAAAATGTAATGCCATGTATCTTTGATGAAGTTTCCTTCATGTATGTCTTCATGATATCTGACATCCTGATTATGACCAAAAAATCGTTTGTTCTTACGAGGATGAATATTCAACAAAAAATCCTGAAAATCTGGAATTTTTCCTGAGGGCAAAGCTGTTCCAATTGTTGTTTCAAACACTTCAGGAAACATTTTCCCCAAGACTTTTGAGTTCACCCAGGCCTCACTTGCAAGCCACACTTTTCCTGTAACATTCATTTGCAACAACTCTTCTGCCAAAGGAATGATGTCCGTCTCAATTGCAAAGATTAATATTGCATTTACCTTTATGTTCGAAATAGTTTCACCTGCAGAATTTACACAGCAGAAAAATATGCAGAATTTAAAAATAATCATCAGTTACACAGTTAATCTGGCAGTTACTTTTGAAATTCATCGATGCAAGCATTACATTTTGTAAACACCACATTTATGTTGTGCACAGTGTTATATTATTATCTGGAACATTCCTTTTTTGTTTCACCCACCATATATTATGCAAATTGTTTTTTTCTGAATAGTGCTCAAGGATGTTGCTGCAAAAGAAAGGGTGATAATTCTCACATGTGATCTCATAACGGTGAACCTTTGTCTTCTTTGGATCACTTAACTTGCTGTTAGGAACAGCTGCTACACCTTCTGTTAACTGCTCACACTTACATTACACTCACATTTTTCAGCTGTAAGCTTCAGTTCAGAATATACTGGAGGTGCCTGCAAGGGAATTACCCCCAGATGAAGCTTTTCATTCCACAGCTTCAGCTTTGTCTCCAATATTTGACATTTACAGCACTCTAGATAAGTGTGATACGTTTAACCTGCACATTATCAGTGGTTTAACTTAAAAATTAAGCTCCCCCACTTAACTAAGGAGTTTTAAGGTGCAACTCACTTTGTCAACCAACAAGGTAAACATGTAGACCAAGTAGCTTTCCAAAGAATTCAAACATAAAGTGCTGGAGAAGCACCGTTCACGAGAGGGTTATAAGAAGATTTAAAAGTCACTCATTATCTCTTTGAGTACAGTGAAATCCATCATTAAAAATTGGAAGATGTATCATACCACCAAGACTCCACCCAGATCAGGTCGCCCATCCTAACTCAGCAGCCAGGCAAGCAGGAAACTGGTTGAGGATGTCACTGGAAATCCAACAATGACTTTGAAAGATCTGGAAGGCTCTATGTCTGAAATGGGGGTCAGTGTTCATCAATCAACACCATCCCATTCCCTTCACAACGACGGACTCTGGACAGGTGGCAAAAAAGAAGCCATCACTGAAAAAGACGCATCTATAAATTTGTGTGGAGTTTGAGAGAAAGCATCTTAATGATACTGCAGGTGTGTGAATAAACGTTTTGTGGTCATACAAGACAAAAATTGAGCATTTTGGTCTCAATTCAAAGCGTTAAATATGGCGCAAGCCAAACACTGCACATCATCCAGTCTACAACATCCCCACTATGAAGCATGATGGTGGTAACATCATGTTATGGGGCTGCTTTTCATCAGCAGTGACTGGCAAGCTTGTCAGGGTAGAAGGGACAATGAATGGTGAAAAGTACAGGTGAATCCTTAATGTAAACCTGCTTGAGTCAGTAATGAAACTGAAACTGGGAAGGAGATACACATTTCAGGAGGACAATGATCCAAACCACAGAAAGATAGCCACACTGGAGTGGCTGAATATGAAGAAAATATATGTTCTTGAGTGGCCCAGGCAAAGTCCTGACTGGAACGCAAATTAACATTCATGGCGAGACTTGAAGATTGCAGTCCATCGACGACGATCCCCATCAAACTTGGAAGAACTCGAGCAACTATCACGTGAAGAATGGGAAAATATTTCATAATCTCACTGTGCAAAGCTCGTAGAGACCTACCTAAAAAGACTCATAGCAGTCAATGCTGCAAAAGGTGCTTCCACAAAGTACTGACCGAAGGGGATGAATACTTTTACGAGTGAATTTTGATTTGTATATGCTTTTTCAGGTATTCCCGACATATAATCCCCTTCAATTATAACTGTGTTTAGTTTGATCTCTTCAGTTATGAATAAAAAAGTTCATTTGGAAAAAAATATTTCTACATAATTTGTAATTCATCTAAATATGGAATTATTGGAAGCAGGTAAATACTTTTGCAGTATTTACCCGCTATGACAGTGGGTAAATACTGCAAAAGCTGCAGGTCACTGTGTATGGACATGATCGGTCGGTCGGTTGGTCAGAGCTCCTTTTAATGTCCCCCATCTCCAACATTGTCAGAAGGGTGAGGAACAAAATGATCAAAGGAAGGCCCTAAAAAGCAAAATTCAAATGATGGTATTCACAACTTCATCTCGTGTGAAGTACTGTTATGGTTGTGGGGGTAGATGGAGAAATTTCAGAGGAAAGTAAGGATTGTATAGCGTTGCTTCATCCAGGACGTGTAGGAGGCATCTCAATGTAAGTTATGTCGGGAAGCTGTGTTTCTTGTCACAGTTTAAGTGTTACTTGTCACCACACGCCCAGCAGGCACACGACGTCAGTATGAAAGATTCACGACGTCGGGAATCGGCCGCTTGGTTGTAACAAACCAAGATCACGACGTGGTACAGCCGCAGCGCGCCCCGCGATTATCGAAAACTGTTTTTCTGCCTCGTGTGTTTCCATGGTGATCGCTTTTCCACCTCGTGCCGTGTGTGGTTGTGTTTGCCTTTCACTGGAGGAGAGATCTGATTGGCTAATTGCTATTTCCGCATCACGAGCCGCCATTTGCAAGGTTTGGTTAAACTTGTGAACTTTCCCCTGTTTCTGAGTGTGGCACACAATCCGCTTTAATCTGCAGAAGACTTCCGCTTTTATAGTTAAAATTATCTTCCGCCGTGATCATTTTTTGTAAGTATAATATTATAAATCGATTTTATGTCTTAGCTTTTGTTTTTGGACGTTTTAAAGATCACAGAATCCATGATGTGTTCCTGTTACTGTGTGTGCTGGAATCTATATCGTTACATTCAATGGAAACTCTCCCGGCCCTTTGGGCCACTCGATCGTGGTTCAAGCGTTGGACTCGAACGTGCATCTGACGATCGAATCCTCCGGCACCCGATTTCATCCGTTTATCACGTTTAGCTGTCGCTCATATGGCCCTGATCGTGTGGAGAAATCGACGGTAATATAATAATCAATTCATTTTTCCGTGGGCCTGGTGAAAAAAAAACACCGCTCTGTGGTAAATAAAGGGAACTCTGTAAAAAGTACTTTGCACAAGTTTAATTGGTTCAGAACCTTTTAAAAATATATTTCTGGTGTGGATAATGCTTCGGCCGTTCGGGTCCGACGAATTACCGAATTGTTCCGCAATGTAACAAAATTAAAGTTCCACTGCCCTTAAAAAAACCTCAATTAATATTATTTTATAATAATTATTATTTTTATGTCCTCTTTTAACGAGTTAGGCCTAACCAAAGCAAAAGGAAAACAATTGTCAGTTATTGTTCGCCGAAAAATGTGGTTTTGTCATTAAAAAAAATTTAACCCTTTGGCCGCCGACAAACTGGCGCTTGTAACAATGAAGCCTTCATTCGGTAGTTTGTCACTTGGGGAGTTGTTCAAGTTTGTCGGTGCACAATTGTTTTCCTTTGGTAAAATGGTGATCAAAAGACGTGAAAATAACTTTATATTATTAAGAATAATATTAATTGAGGCTTTTTAAGGGCAGTGGAACTTAAAATTTGTTACAAGCTGCTTTGAACACTGGTGACTAAATTGTTTTTATTTTCTAAAATAAGGGTGAATGTCCAATGCTGTGATGTCCACAAAACAATTTGTGTGGAAAGAATGGGAAGAGACCTTTCCGGAACCTGAATTTTTATAAAGTTGTCAGAGGTAATGAATTCTACTATATGACAGTTTATAATGTGCATGACTTGAGCGTAATTCACATTGCAAGTCTTGTTTGATGATCATAAGCCAAATATATACGAAGTGGAATTCTTATTATTTTTCAGACAGTACATGACCAGTCAGCCAACAGCAAAAGAGGCAGATGTGGACACTGCCATATCACACATTTGAAATATGCCCCTGATCGGTGTGGAGGTGCGGGCAGGAAGAAGCCCTCATCTATCTATAATTCCAGCTGTGTGTGTGTGTGTGTGTGTGTGTGTGTGTGGTGTGGTGTGTGTGTGTGTGTGTGTGTGTGTGTGTGTGGTGTGTGTGTGACCGCTGTTTCTCGACAACCACTGATCCGATCTAATTGAAACTTGCCAGCTATATTGCTGGGGACCTGAGTGTGCCTTTTCAAGGTTTGATATTAATTGGACAAGTGCTTCCCAAGTTATGGCCATTTGTTTACCAAACCAACTGCGTAGGCGTGGCCGATGGGGAAGAGATCCTCAGCCGCGTTCCCCATTACGGGTTACAACGTACGGACTTCCGGATAGTGATGACTTACTGTATTCTCATAATTTCTCGATTCTTTATGCGCATTTATAGATAAACACAATGCCCCAATCCAGTCGTCATTTACGAGAGTGAAGGAATGGCCTGTGTGGTTGTTTGAAAGTTGTTGTTTTTTTTGCACGTACGGGCACGCACGTATGGCCACGTACTAGTGTAGTAATAACGAGTAACAACAACACGCTGTGCCAGCCGTCCACGTCCTTGATTATTAAGAATTTGCAGCATAGTTAATTGTAATGTTGTATGTTGGAAACCCAGCCTAAGTTTACATTGTGAAAAAATTTACATGTACTTTTATGCAGAATGAAGTTATTTTATTTTCTTGTGAAATTAAGATTGAAAACACCCAACAAATTAATTTTTTTGTGCTTTGGAATTATTTATGTGAGATGCATTCAAAATTGTGTTTTCATACTTAATGATGTTAGATTTATATTTTTTCTTTGTATGAATACCACACAATAGATATATATTTGGTCTCATTGATTTGCCTGATTGTAATTCAGTTTTTATAATTTTATGCACTGTTCATATCATGTCAAGTATCACTGTTTAAGTCTTATTGCATCTCATTCTGTTGATGCCTGCTGTGGGACATAACAAAGTAAAAAATATTCTAAAATATATATATATATATATATATATATATATATATATATATATATATATCATGGAGAAATTCTATCAGAAAGGTGTTGACTTCCCAAGTGGGACCCATATTGTACTCTTTTACCAGTCATTGCTGAATATTCTACCTATTGAATGTCAACTATTATGTCATAGCAAAATTTATATGTGGTTCTTCGTCTTCTCATAATTCTTACCTGAGGTTGCTTAATTATGAATCTTGTAACAATGGGTAGTATGTATCAGTAGAAAAAATTTTAATTACATTTTATATAAATGTAAGTTATCGGTCAATACCTTTTATGCTCCTAATGCCCATTTAATGTATGCAAGCATAGAATTATCAGCAGTTTTACTAACACTGCATGATGATGTTATTGTACTTAAAGGTGCCTTTGTGCAGTCAATTATATTTGAGAGAGAAGCTTCACAGTTCCTCTCTGGAGCAGAACTTTCTGAATTTGAATTGGTAACTGTGCTTTGCACAAAGTGAATTTGTCAAAAGTATTACGACTTTACCCATGTGGTATTTCTTTTTATTCCCAATTTTTAGTATATGTTTCTCAATTGCAATGGTATCTACTTTTATTTATTGTACGTTTGATTTGAGTGTGCTTTTTTGGTACGAATAAAGATGTATTATTGTTATACTGCTGTTATATTTTTGCCGCAATAATGCTCTGCGTGATACGTGATATAAATGATTATAAATTACAGTTGTTTTCAAGTTGTGGTCATTATGTGTTACTGTGCATGTAATGATGTTGCAATACAACTTCAATGTTTTGATAATGGCACCGGTAGAACAGCGGTGCTCCGCTGGCCCCAGACCTACGGATCGAGGGCTCCATCAAGCTGGAAGCTGAAGGGTGTCATGCACTGCAATGTTCGTTTATTTGGCGTGCAAAGAAAAGGGTAAAAACAAAAACTCCATTTTATGAACGTTGTGATAAAGTTGAAAACTAACGTCATGCTTCAAAGTTGTGACAACGTTGAAATCTGACGTCATGGGTGTTCCAAATACAACTTCCCACTGAACCAATTCTGACGTCAGGTACAACCAGAACACGACGCTGCAACGATGTCAGATTTCAACGTTGTGACAACATTGAAATCTGAGGTTGTGACAACATTGAAATCTGACGTTGTCACAACGTTGAAATCTGACGTCATGGGTTGCAAATACAACTTCCCACTGACCCAATTCTGACGTCAGGTACAACCAGAACACGACGCTGCAACAACGTCAGATTTCAACGTTGTCACAACGTCAGATTTCAATGTTGTCACAACGTTGAAAACCGACGTCATGGGTGTTGCAAAAACAAACTTTCCACTGACCCAATTCTGACGTCAGGATAGAACTGGCAAACGACGTTGCAACAACGTTGTGTGCCTGCTGGGCGGTGGTTGATACTGTGTTAATTGGATCGGGATTAAGACCAATTTTTCCCAGTATGCAATTGCCCCCTGTGACCTGCTCCTGTGTTTTTGTATTTACAAGCCAGCCATGAAAGAAGTACGTTTGTATAACAACCACAACCACAACAACAAGGAAGTAAAAAGTGCCCAGCAGAAAAAAGCCCCGCCTTCTCGGTTTTCGTGCCAACAAGCCACACCCAGAGGTGGAAGGAGGGTGAGGTTGGAGGAGCAGACAGTGGTGAGAGGAACGTGGCTGTGATGGAGGCTATCGCTTTGCTCTCCTCTCAGCACAACAAAATAACAGCACAATTCTTGTTTTCATACTGAGTAAATTGGCTCATATACTGAGCAAGATGTTGGCTAACGACTCTTGGCTGGTCATGAGAGATGGAACTCAAAGCCTCGTGTGTATCACCGAAGAAATGTCACCATTCTGCAAAGCATAAGGTCAGTAAGCACGATCGAGGATGAATCTGCATGGCGGTTGGTGAGCCCTAGCATTGAATAGTGCCTCACGATTTGCCTCACGTACGTTACCTGCACAGAGAGCAGCTTGGCGACATTTTTGGGCATGTCTTCCCACGCAGGATGAAGTTGCGCGATCCCAAAGTTCATTAAAGACATCTCTGGACCAAGACATCTGTAAGTTCATTGAAGACATCTCTAAGTTCATTAAAGATACCAAAGTTCATTAAAGACATCTCTAAGTGCCAGAATAAAGGGAGGATTTTCTTTTGTTTCATTTTCCCCTTGTCTGTATAAAAGTTTGTGTGCAGAGGCACCTTGACTTTAGACCTTCATTTACTTCACGTATTATTATTACATTCTGAATTATTACCCTTGTAAATATTTCTTCTATTTTCATCAAATCCCTGTTTATTTTCAGTTGATGGTGTCCACATATCTGTTGTGGATTTGAGAATAAACCCCTTGTGCTGTGCTTCCGTCGCTACGCCAGTGCCACCCTGCCCCTCCCACATGTGCCATAATCCCTGAAGATTACATGTCTGCCTCTGAAGGAAAACCACTCGGCAATCCAGGCCTGGTCGGTGTTAACCGCCCATCCACCACAATTGGAGCGGGAGGATTAAATGTAACCGGCCAGACCCGCGACAGCACTATGCCTCCAACTTCGCACTCGACAATCACAAAACAATTTCACACTTCAAACAGTTAGTGCAGTCACAATCAAAGTTGATGTGATGTCTCCCTCCCCCCCCAACCCCATCATAACAGGATAAAAAGTGACACTGTGAGGTCTGTTACAGAGTAAAAGGGTCAGACACAGTTGAAGCTTCAGTCTTTACATGTAGACTGGTTAACACGAGACATAATTAAAACAAATTATATGAAGATGTGTGAGCAGGTTTTTTTAGATATAATTTTGAGAGAAGACTGCTATAATGCTCAATAAATCCTGGAAAACAATATAGGTGAGACCTGTCCTTGGTAAACGTTCACATACAAAATGTTCACGACTCATCCTCGGTTGCCTGATTCTCCAAAAAGAGAAATGGAAAGGCTGATCCATACAAGGAAAAAGTCTCCATCTGCATTGACAGATAGGCAGAACAATAGATGTAATCAACAGAGCATTGATCGAGGTAAGGTAACCATCATGGAAACCCAGGAGAAGTTGATGTTTCTAGCATTAACCCTTCATCAGAACATTAATTCTCTTTTAATCTGAGGAAGGGTTAACACCTAAATCTTCAGCTTCTCCTTGCATCCCATGGCAGTTAGAATACCTCAATCAATGTTGTGTTGATGCCATCCATTTGAATAATGATCCAGTTTGTATTATTTTGTGGATCCATGAAATGGCATGTAATTGCTTCACATATTTACATGTTGTTCTGAATTCTTTAGTGCTTGCCAGTTTGAAAAAAAATACTTTTTATATCCAACTGTACAGCTACTGTTTTTCATTGAGTGATTGTGAATCAAGCAAAGTTGTATTCGATCACTCCATGAACAAACTTCAGTGGAATTTTACATTTCCTTACCAACATAATCAGACAATTTTCCTTCTTCATTAATATTCAGCCTCTGGAAAAAAGCAACGCACATGCCTGCTTCCTGCACTTCTTCAACAAATTGTGCGACTCCAAATTGTCCATACTCATCCATTCCTTCAACAGTTCCAACATATGTCCATCCAAATCGAATAGCTAACTGTGCCAATACAGAAGACTGATATGCATCACTAGGAATTGTACGGAAATAGGAAGGAAAGTGGCTTTTGTCACTGTAACATTTACAGCTTCTCCATGAATCCACCTAAATAGTTAAAACAATAAACATCCATCTAGTACAGTACTTCACATCTACAGTCAGAAGTTTGCATTTTTAAAACTTAATAATTCTATCATTTAGAGGTCAATTAAAGGATTATACTGCTGTATGAAAAAGGTCGAGCTGATGAATGAGCATTCACCCATACCCATCCTCCTCTTTCATTCTGCCAAAGGGTGAACACTCAAACTCAACAAGTCAGCTACACTTTTCTTCCCTTGGAGGTAAACATTGTCTTTTCAAGCTTTCGTTTAGAAAGACCATTGGATATATTGTCTGCCCATGTAGACCAGTTATAGAATTCAAAGGCTGCTACTCTATTGTATACATTTTAAATTACTTGACTTAATACGTGAAATTTATGTATTTGTTGAGTAATTTACAAAATATATATGTAAAATACCATGTCAGGTATCAAAGCAGATTTTGCTTTGATTTGGATATGTTGTTGAAGAAAGCAATCACTTTTTCAATTGTTAAATGGTTTAAAGAAAAAAACATCAAATATAGAACCTCAACAATATTGTGAAAAACTTAAAAGTGATCATCTAGTTGCATTATTTGTGTGAGCGAAGAATTCATGAAGTTGGCTAAAAATACAAAGGATTTAATGATGAACTTAGAAGATAATAATGGAAACGGTTCTCAATGCATCTGTATTTATAATAGTCAAGACAAATATTCTTTTTAAAGTTATGGTCTTCCACCACCTGATGAAGATATAAATTGTTAAAGAATGGCGTTTATGAAACATTTCAAAGACAGGACTTTAATTCAAAATGTTGTGGTCAATTATTTTTATGTACCATATATTATTTCATCTCAACATTAATGAAAATTTTTATGATATAATTTTTAATCTAATATAAATTACTTGTGTCAAAAAGGATGGTTTTGCTCTTGGAGTATCCGAAGAACTGGATATTGATTTGTGAAAATATTATACAAAAGCACAGATGAATGCCAGAAATATAGTATAACACAAGATATTCCTAAGATAAATGCTTATAAATTAATCAGTTATCCAAGCTTGACATAGGCAAATCACTTGGTGAGGTTAAATTATTTATCAAAATACATATCTTTAAATAAAATGTCGGTTTCCCAAAAATACAGAAATGTTACAATTAAATCTTATCAAGAAGAATGTATCTCAATTATGAGAATACAACCTTGGAGATATGATATGAATAATTTAGGGTATAATTAATCATTTTCAATAAACCTACAATACCGACAATAATTAAATCAGTCTCATAAGGAAGACTATTATCCACTTTGTGGGATAATGACATATGGAAGAACCATAAGCAAACAGCAAAAAAAATATATAATTTGAATAAAATCGTTAGTTTCACCATTATATACTGTAAGATAAAGACCCAAATAACAAGATTCTTAAAAGTAAGTAAGGAAATACAAACTGATTTACCAACAGGAGATGGGGAGGTATTTCCTGCAATTACATTAATCTCTCATGTATTTCTCCAACATAATTATTATGTTTCAACAAAAAATTTTTTTATACATAAATGGCAGGAAGAGCACCTGGAAGAAGGGGAGGGGGGGGAGGGAAAGCTTCAAAAAAATTATAAAAGGAATTCGTATTTTCATAACTATTTCTACAACATGAAAATGGGAGACTGTCAATAAAGAACTGGCTTTATACTGATGTTTATAAACCAATAAATGTGGATTTAATTAAAATGTTAATAATGCAAGGTTCTAAAAAAAAAATCTCATTCAGAAATGCAGAGTTCGTCTTATGCAGACAGGCAAGCAGCAGCTTCTTCACTCTCTGCAGATCTGGGTAAAATCACAAACTGGTCCAACACATGGACAAGTCTTTAAATCTGGACAAATCTCACACTCTCACTTTGTCTCTCCGAAAGGACCATTTGGAAACCACCACCCCCCCCCCCCCCATCTACTTTCTCAGCAATCCTCTGGAAGAAGTCCTTTCTTTCAAGCTTTAGGTTCACATTACCTGCCATGATCTTTTCTGGGAACGTCACATTTGCAACCTGGCCTCCAATGCCAGTCGCAGACTTGGAATCCTCCTTCGTGCAAAGTCCTTCCTCGGCCCACCTGAGCTCCTGACCACATACAAAGCTTTTATCCGCAGCCTGCTGGAGTATTGCTCTCCCCTCTCTGCTGGTGCTCCTGCCTCCCACCTTTCTCGGCTTCACACTTTGGAAACCAAGGAATTTCGGATCATTGGCATCTCCCGCGATGAGGCTGAGTCTATGGGTCTCTCACTCTCTCACCGCAGGCAGGTCAGTGGTCTTTCTGTCTTCGCCCATCTCCTCTCCAGTATTGCGCCCCTCTCTGCTCTGTCAGCGATTTGTCCCCACCATATTTCTGCAGGGAGCTCAAGGTCCACCAACAACCCCCTTCTGGTAAAACTTCCAAAATCACGAATCACTGCTCACCTTCGCTCTTTCATTCCTCTTTTTCCCCACCTTTGGAATAAACTCCCTCACTCTGTTCAATCCCATTCTTCCCTCCAGGCATTCAAAACAGCTGTTCACCACCACCTCTTATCGTCCCCATCCAAATCCTCAATCTTTTCTACCCCCGTTAATCCACCCCAAACCCACCTCTTTCAAATTCCCTGCTTTTCTTCCTCAAAGTCCCTGTAATGTCCATATTGTACACCCCGTGTTCTCTGCCCCATCCCTCTCTCTTCCACAGATCTCCTCGTGTCTCTGTTCCTCACTGTTTTGTCATTCCCAATCCCGCCCCTCCTGTCTCATGCCTCCCTTGCTGTGTGTTATGCGTTAGCTCTCACATAAGCCTCGACAAGGTATACCAAAAAAACATAAAACTGGGAAAGATAAACAAAAGTTTTTTCGGACAGTAAATTTACAGCAACTGGGATAACAGGGAAATTGCATCGACCGGGGTATTCTTTCTGTGGTCCAGAAATAAACTTGGACAAAAGATTAGATGAGGCTGACAATCCTAAGCTGTCGCTAAACCTAAAAAACATGGCTGATAAAGTTTGTATGAAACATGATATTGATTAAGGGAATAGTACGACTGAGCGAAAAACATGAGTCTGATTGAAAAATGTCAGATGATTGGTCTTTAATATGAAATCTAATGTTAAGATAAAAAGTGGATGGGTTTATGGTGAAAAAGAAGATAGGTGCTCAATTAAAATTGTAAAACTATTAATCTTTAATGATATCATCAATCGTGAGCAGCAAACAGAAAGCAAATGAGGGAACTCAAAAGGAGATAAAAAGGAGATTTGCTGATGAATTACTTAAACCAAAAAACACAAAGTTAAAAAAGGAAGGTTTATTCTTAAGTGAATGATTACATATGGTCTGCTGACTTAATTGAAGTAAAAAATGACAGGGGATACAAGTATGCTTTAACTGTTATTGATTTAAAGTCAAGATATTCATGGGTAAGTCCTTTGATAAATAAAAATATAAAAAGGTATCGCTCTTGTGTGAGCCTTCCAACAGATATTTAAGAAAACTAAAAAAAAAGCTGAATAAATTATGGACTGGTGAGGGAACTGAGTACTACAACAGAACATTTCAGAATTTTCGAAACATAATGATATATCATTGTACAGCACTTTTAATGAAGGAAAAGCAGTCCTCAAGGAGCGTTTTAATCGCAGTTTGAAAGTGACATTGTATAATAATTTTTCTGAATGGATTTCTTTCATTGGATTTATTTTATTCAAGATATTGTGGATGATTACAACAATGCAGTCCTTTCCTCAACAAAGTCCAAACCATCAGAAACATTTATAAAATTAGAATATGAAAAAGAGATTAACTGAAGAAAACACAAATTTAAAGATGGTTATATTGTTAGAATTTACATATGGAAATCCTATTTTGAAAAGGGTTTAAGTTGGAGATGGATGAGTGAGCTTTTTTAAATTGTTGATATTTCAGACATTGTCACCTGCACTGATGACTTCTATGATTTCAAAGAAGAAGAAATTTTAAGCTCATTTATGACCAATAATTACAAAAGACAAAAATCACAATCATATAATTTTTTTTTTTAAGAATTGATAAATAATGTACAATCATTGAAAAATAATGTACAATCATTAATTTCCCAAGGTTTAAACTAGTTATTGGCACTTTGAGTGGAATTCATAAAGGCTACCGGTAAAGATTTGGTTGTTTTGTAGTCTCGTAAAGGAGGATATTTTCTAATAAACTTCATCACCACTGAGAATGATGATAAATAACATATTGGAGGCTGGTTCTTGTTCTAAATATGTTTTTTAACAGAGACAGAATGATAAACCTCTCTCAATGTTCTGGTCTGAGCCCCTCCTGAGCCACATATCATTTTAAGAATGCAGCATATTGTTTTCCCATTGATTATTTGACAACCATTGAAATTTTGTGTAATTTTTAACTCAATCTATGTGATTTTTTTTACGTCTGCCACCGAAGGTGAAGGAGGTTATGTTTTCACCCCTTTCTGTCTGTTTGTTATTTGCAAAAGCGAAGACTTTTCAAGTGTATTGGTGAGTCGATTTTGCTATTCTTTCAGTTTGTCTGTCTGTCTGTCTGTTTATCACCTACAGGTCACAATTTTAATCCGATCTTCAAAAAACTTAACCACATGGTAGAGATTGTCATATGGAATAAGTCTATTGTTTTTGAGGTCAAAAGGTCAACTGAGGCCCGTGGTCAACAACGAAGGTGGTATTTCTAAAATCCACAATTTTCAACCGATTGACATGGAATTTGAAGAGGATTTATATTTCAGGTCAATGAATTCAACCAAATAATTATTTTTGAGGTCAACTTCGCCCTAAAAGTCAACATAGGCCTAAGGTCAACCAATTATCGTATTCTTAAATCCAATTATTAAAATTATTCTTTTTCTCCCGAAACCAATTATCGTAGTTCGAATCCTGCATTCCTGAAGGAGTCAGGGAGGTTTCCAATCCCATGATCTGACAAGAGTTGTTGTTCAGGGTTCGAATTCCACACTCCTGGCAGCAGTTGTCATGTCCAGTGGGTTTAACCCCTACCTGGATGGATGGCCAAACTTCTTCCTTGGAGGCCTACAGCTGAGACTCTAGGAGATTAAGGCGCGCGTGTGGGAAAACAGTTCAGCACTGTTACAGAACGGCACAAATACAAGGACACAAGCAAATTGAATGAACTAAATCATAATTCAATAACAATAAGCAAATATGTACAATGACAATAATTCAAATAATAAAAAGGAAAGGAAAACGTGAGGTAGACTAAATCTAAATATAATTGAGGCACCTACACACAGACTTAAATACAGACAAGGGCAAAATGAACCAAATGAAAAAAAGTCCCTCCTTTGTCCCGGCACTTAGCTTGGTCCAGATGGTCTTTATGGAATGTGGAATTGAGGTGCTTCATAGACACGCCCAACAAAATGGAGCCAAGCTGCCTAAGCGCCACGGGAAGAACATACATCAGGCAATTTTGTGAGCGGTAATTAACACCAAGGCTCAGAGATCGCCGTACAGCTTCATTTCACAAGCGAATATGCCAACCGTTCCTCTCTTGCACCTGGTCGAGTCACAACAATGGCCCACATGACGAGACAATTTCTGAGGCCCCGTGAGGATGCCACGAGGCATGCTTTCCTTCCCTCCTCAGAATCGTACACACTTCACGGATCAATCAAACCATCAATGGCCAACGTCCTGTTCAGCATGCGAGCCAACTTCACACAGCACGAACATGAGAATCGTGCAGCATTCATCGTGCCCAGAGCAAAAACGAGATCCTCCGTGTCCTCTGACTAACGTTCTTTCTCGTCCTATTTGATCTGCTGCCTCCCGTGCCCACCTCCTCTTCATACGTCTCATGTCATGCCCATTAAATCTCCACTTCCGGGGCGTGGCTTGCTTGCATGAACCCAGGAAGGCAGGGCTTCTGCCCACTTGAAGTTGTTCTCGTGACATATTCCCCCCCTTTATTGCCAATTTTTGTTCTCAAAACATAGAGAAAAGTCACAGGGGGAAATTTCATACAGTGGAAGTTATCCTTGATTCCTACCTAAAAAACAATGCACCACCCCCCGTGTGGTGACACGTAACACTTCAGCTCACAGTCTCCCAACTTAAATTACATTGAGATGTCTCCTACACGTCCACAGGCAAAGCAACTCTACACATTCCTATCTTTCTTATGAAATCCCATCATCAACACCACAAACATAACAGTATTATATTGCAGGAACTGCAGAAACATCTATCATTTTTTTGTTGGGAAGTTTTTAAAAGTGGTTTAAAAAGCAACCCTTGTTATCTTTCAAATGCTTCTTCTACCATTAGTTTGTCTACATTTCTTCTTTTTGTCTTCCTGTTGTTTTACAACTTTATAAACCAACTCCTCATGTTCCTTACATCTTCTTCCTCATTCCTTTGCATCTATTTATTTATTGGAAAATATAATGCACTGAATTGTAAAGGTCAATAGGGGAATTTTCCTGTTCTTCATCATTAAAGAAGATGTGTTCAAATAAATCCTTTTCTTTAAATATTTCATCAAATTCTTCATTCGCATGAATACGAGATGTAATTTCTTCTTCACTAATACTTGTATCTCTGCTTTTCATGCATTTGCATTGAGTTTCTTCATCAACCTCAAAACCAAATGATAAAATCTTTACTCCATTACCACTCAGATGTTTAATAATTTGTCTCATTCCTTCTGGATTAGTTTCCAATATCTAATACCACCATATTTTAGTTTCTTTAACTCACTCTTACAATGTGAATATTTTGTTGTACCAAGAGAGACTTCTTCAAATGTTTGACCTCCGTTCCTCAAACACATATGTTCCTTTACTGAAATGTAGAAATAATGTTCACCTTCTACTTCCCATGGTCGCATTACTCTGGTTGTTTTTGAAGCAATGCATATCACAGGATGTTTTTATTATAAAAACAAAAAGTGTAATCTTTTCATTTTCACTATTTGAGAACATAGATTATTAAAGTTTTTCCCAGAAGCAGATTTACCCACAAGATTAATAATAACAACTATCATTCATGGATGTAATTGTTTATAAAATAAAATAAATCTTCCTCAGTTTCTCATCTTGTTTCCCAAACATGTATTTATATTTTCCAGTCGTGTGTTTAATATACTCCTCAAATCCTTTTTCATGACATAATTATTTATACCTGTTGAATTTAGCTTGAATAAAAGTATGAGCATTATTTATTATCGAGCTATGAGGGAGTTGAAAGTAAGATTGACAAATATAAATACAATTACAAGAAGAATGTCACCCACTTGTGTAGTAGCTATCCTTCTACTTCTCAAGAAATGAACTGTTTGGTTTCTCTCATCAACACAATCATCAAAGATGACGAGGATCTTTTTTGACTTATCCAAATCTTGGGGTGAAGGTACATCATCCATATTATCATGAAGAGTACAAGCTATAGGTTTTGATTTTGTTTTACATTTCTTTGCATCACAAAATACTTGAATTATATCTTCAATGTTGTACTAATTTTGTTGTTTTGAAGATTTAAATAACCTGATTATGACTTCTTTATGAAGACCACATAACCTTGTGAATAGTTGATACTTGGGTAAAATTTGACCTTGTGAATCTATCTATAATCCGCAATCTGTGTGTGTGTGGGTGTTGTTGTGCCTGGTGCCTTCTGCCCTCTCCCAAACTGTGGTTTGTGACAATGGCTTCTGTTGGTGTTGGGAGTTTGACGTTCTGCGTCTAGTTGAGGTGATATGTAGTAGATGTTGTGATGATCTGACTCATGTCATTGTGATGCACGCTGTTAAAACGCTAGACCACCATGATTTGCTCTATCTACTGAATATGATATTGGGTTGCTCGCTGTAGCAGATACTTGCCCGTGGGCTTTTCCAGACCAGCCAGGCCTGGGTGTAGTCATTCTTGCTATTTCGTGTGATTTGATACATTAAATCGGCAGGATTGAGGAGACTTCCTCAGAGTACTCGTATGCCCCGGCGATTTGTTTTGCAATTTATAGTTGCTTTTTTTCAGTGTTGGAAAGGTGTATATATCGCAGCTGAAGTGTCGTTCCACCTTATCATGCCATTTTTTCTCAAGGATATCTCAGAATAATGATAACAGCATATTAATAATAATAGCACAATAATTGGCAGTAATAAAACGAATAACGTGATACAATGACCAATGTCTGTCAACACACGACTTAAATACAGACAAAGGGCAAATACCAAATGAAAAAGTCTCTTTGTCCGGACTTAGCTTGGTCAGATGGTCTTTATGGAATGTGGATTGAGGTGCTTCATAGACACGCCCAACAAAATGGAGCCAAGCGCCTAAGCGCACGGGAAGAACATTCATCAGCAATTTTGTGACCGTAATTAACACCAAGCTCAGAGATGCGTACAGCTTCATTTCAACAAGCGAATATGCCACCGTTCCTCTCTTGCACTGGTCGAGTACAACCAATGGCCACATGACGAGACAATTTCTGAGGCGCCCGTGAGGATGCACGAGGCATGCTTTCTCTCCTCAGAGATCGTACCACTTCACGGATCAATCAACATCATCCAACTCCCTGTTCAGCATCAAGCCATTCACAGCTACGAACATGAGAATCGTGCAGCATTCATCGTGCCAGAGCAAAAGAGATCTCCTGTGTCTTGACTAACGTTCTTTCTCGTCTATTTATTCTGCTGCCTCCCGTGCCCACTCCTCTTCATACGTTCATGTCATGCCCATTTAATCTCCACTTCCGGGCGTGGCTGCTTGCATGACCCAGGAAGGCAGGGCTTCTGCCCACTTAAGTTGTTCTCGTGACATATTCCCCCTTTATTGCCAATTTTTGTTCTCAAAACATAGAGAAAGTCACAGGGGGAAATTCATACAGTGAAGTTACCTTGATCCTACCAAAACAATGCACACCCCCGTGTGTGACACGTAAACTTCAGCTCACAGTTCCAACTTAAATTCATTGAGATGTCTCTAACGTCACAGGCAAAGCAACTAACCATTCTATCTTTTATGAAATCCCATCATCAACCACAAACATAACAGTATTATATTGCAGGAACTGCGAAACATCTATCATTTTTTTGTTGGGAAGTTTTTAAAGTGGTTTAAAAGCAACCCCTTGTTATTTTCAATGCTTCTTCTACCATTAGTTTGTCTACTTTCTTCTTTTTGTCTTCCTGTTGTTTTACAACTTTATAAACAACTCTCATGTTCTTACATCTTCTTCTCATTCCTTTGCATCTATTTATTTATTGGAAAATATAATGCACTGAATTGTAAAGGTCAATAGGGGAATTTTCCTGTTCTTCATCATTAAAGAAGATGTGTTCAAATAAATCCTTTTCTTTAAATATTTCAATCAAATTCTTCATTCCGCATGAATACGAGATGTAATTTCTTCTTCACTAATACTTGTATCTTCTGCTTTCATGCATTTGCATTGAGTTCTTCATCAACCTCAAAACCAAATGATAAAATCTTTACCCATTACCACTCGATGTTTAATAATTTGTTCATTCCTCTGTGATTAGTTTCCAATATTAATATCACATATTTTAGTTTCTTTAACTCACTCTTACAATGTGAATATTTTGTTGTACCAAGAGAGACTTTTCAAATGTTTGACTCCGTCCTCAACACATATGTTCTTTACTGAAATTAGAAATAATGTTCACCTCTACTTCCCTGGTCGCATCTCTGGTTGTTTTTGAAGCAATGCATATCACAGGATGTTTTTATTATAAAAACAAAAAGTGTAATCTTTTATTTTCACTATTTGAGAACATAGTATTAAAGTTTTTCCAGAAGAGATTTACCACAAGCATTAATAATACAACTATATCATGGATGTAATTGTTTATAAATAAAATAAATCTTCCTCAGTTTCCATCTTGTTTCCAACACATGTATTATATTTTCCAGTCGTGTGTTTAATATACTCCTCAATCCTTTTTCATGACATAATTATTTATACCTGTTGAATTTTAGCTTGAATAAAAGTATGAGCATTATTTATTATGAGCTATGAGGGAGTTGAAAGTAAGATTGACAATATAAATACAATTAAAGAAAATGTACCCACTGTGTTAGTAGCTATCCTTCTACTTCTCAAGAAATGAACTGTTTTGGTTTCTCTCATCAACAAATCATCAAAGATGACGAGGATCTTTTTTGACTTATCCAAATCTTGGGGTGAAGGTAATATCCATATTATCATAAGAGTACAAGCTATAGGTTTTGATTTTTTTTACATTCTTTGCAACAAAATTGAATTATATCTTCAATGTTGTAATATTTTGATTTTTTGAAGTTTAAATAACTGATTATGATTCTTTATGAAGACACATTAAAACCTTGTGAGATAGTTGATACTTGGGTAGAAAATTTGACCTTGTGAATCTATCTATAATTCAGCAATCTGTGTGTGTTGTGTGTGTGTGTGTGTGTGTGTGTGTGTGTGTGTGTGTGTGTGCGTGTGTATGTGTGTGTGTGTCTGTCTGCTGTGACCGCGTTTCTCGACAACCACCGGTCGATCTGATTGAAACTTGCCAGAATATTGCGGGGACACGCGGATGTGCTTTTCAAGGTTTGATATAATCGACGAGTGGTTCCAAGTTACGCCATTTATTGCTTTTTTCAGTGTTGGAAAGGTGTATATTCGCAGCTGAAGTGTCGTTCCACTTATCATGCCATTTTTCTCAAGGATATCTCAGAATAATGATAAAGCATTAATAATAATAGCACAATATTGGCAGTAAGTTAAAGAATAACGTGATACAATGACAATGTCTGTCAACCAATAACGACCTATATATTGTCTGTCAACCAATAATGACAAACGTCTGTCACACAATGACAGGACACGGTGCTATGACATACGAATGAGTCACAATTAATGTTGTTTTTTTTCACGCTGACGTCCAATTCTTCTTTTCTTCGTTTGGTATGACGTCATAATCGACGCTGGGGACTGAGTATGTGCTTTTCAGGTTTGATATCGTTCTTCATACATTTCAGCTGTTTCCAAGTGTTTCCCAAGGTTTAAAGCTGTTTTTTTCCCAAGGTTTGAATTAATTGTTCAAATTATTAATAATCAAGGTTTGAATTTTCCCAGGAAAAGCTTTTCCCAAGGGTTTGAAAGCTGTTTTTCCAAGGTTTGAATTAATTGTTGTGCTTGGTAGACATTTGTGAAACATTTACAGAAGGGGGCGGAGAGAAGGGGGAGAGGGGAGAGAGGGCAGAGAGAGGGGGCAAGAGAGGGGGCGAGAGAGGAGGGAGAGAGGGGTGAGAGAGAGGGGCGTCACAATCAAGAGAAGGGGAGAGAGGGGGGCGAGAGAGGAGTCGGGAGAGGGGGGGTGAGAGTGGGGCGAGAGGAGGGGCGAGAGAGAGGGGGAGAGAGGAGGCGAGACTAGGCGAGAGAGAGGGGGGCAAGAGAGGGGGGAGAGAGAGAGGGGCGAGAGGGGGCGAGAGAGAGGGGCGTCACAATTCTTCTTCTTCTTCGTTTGATATGACGTCACAATTGACGCTGGGGACCTGAGATATTTCCAGGTTGTTTCTCCAGTTATGGCCAATTTATGATACGGTTGGTCCGATTTAATTAAACAATGCCCCAATCCAGTCGTCGTTTACGAGAGCGAAGGAACGAAGCGGCACGTACGGGCTACGCACCTACGGCTCCGCACCTATGCCCGCACCTACGGGGCTCACTAGTATG